>JAVQJX010090576.1:0-13184 GCA_036025115.1 Ambassis agassizii
GGTCCAGAGTTATAGGATAAAATCATTTGTATCATCTAGACTAGAAGTTAGATCATTTCATAATTGTATTTACAAAATGTGTAGCCTAGAATGGTGGGGAGTAGGAGGGAGAGAACATCCCTCCAAATGGCCAGCTAATTTTTAGAGATGCAAAACAGTAATATACACATGCATACCTTATAGACAGTAAGAAAAACATAACCATACTCCTGTCGAGCTTGTTGTGAAACCTGTGTACAGAACCACGATCTTATATGTAGTCTGGCATTTACAGGTTTCTGATCCCAATTTCCATGCCAGTCTATTTTTAGCATTACTTTACATAGTTCAGAACTTTTCGACATTGGCAAAGTGAAAAGATCAGATTAACACTTGGAACAGACAAGTGACAAAGAGAAGTAGAAAATTTATTGCAGTATTTGTTCCACCAAAAGGGTATGAAACCCCTTTCCTCTTATTACTAGGGTGACCTAATACAACAAAATCTACATTTACAAAATATCCTCCTGTAATAGGCCACATATACTGCATGCGTAGTTCGAAATAGAATAAATTATATTCAGAGGACTCTGCCATTGTACAGCATGGACAAATAAAAGTGAACAAAAATAAAAATTCTTTTTTTTTTTTTCCTTTTCGTTTGTTTTTTTTCCAAATGTCTAAAAGCTAAAAGGAAAAACCATTAGGGTGCTAGTAGTATAATAAACTCCAAAAACACTTTAATAAGAACATCAAAAAGACTAATTTCCAACATTCACTTAAATTTTATTCTTTTTTTACAGCTTTTTTGTCTTCAGATATAAACATTTTTATTTTTTGTTGTGTTAAACTATAATACAGTGGGAGAGTAGAAATGAGCAACTAGAATCTGCTGCACAACAGCGAAGGAGCTCCCACAACAATGTTGACAAAACATTTCCCTCCAGGTCTTTTCTGATAGCCTTTTAAGGGATAATTTGGGTGAATTATTCCTTTAATGCCTTCAGGATTCTATCCTCTGAACTTTTACACAAACAAAACATGAGCAGTCCCTCTAATATAAGTCTTATGTTTTGTGTCATTTTTGCAAGAATAACTCATGTAAAAGTATGTAGTGTCAAATATTCTTGCCCTCTTGTGTTTTCTTACAAAAATGAGGCCAGAGAGGGGAGGGGTAGGAATCCAGTGAAGTTTGGCTGTGTCGTTGGAGGTGGGAGGTTGAGGAGAAGGAGGTGAAGGAGCAGGAGCAGGAGCAGGAGCAGGGAAGATGAGGACTTTGATAAAGTAAAAATGGAGCGGGGGAAAAAAAGAAATTAAAAAAAAAGAAGCACCACACGGGAGCCATTAGCTAGCCCCTCCTTCTCGCGCTGCATACAGTGAGCGTAAAGTCTGTACTACTTTGTTGCTCAGTTTGTGGTTGCTGGTCAAGGCAATCTTCTTGTAAATGATGTCCGACTCCTTAATAGTGTCCACCCAAGGCACCAGTTTGCGGCCATCTCGTTTCTTGGCCTCTGCCCAGGGCCCCGAGTAGGAGCCTGCCATCCAGTGGATGTTGTATCCATTGGAACTCTTGTGGATGACCCGAGCTATCTGCGGCCGGTCCTTGTATTTGGGACAGCAAAGGGCGATCACATCCATAACCTCCACTGTCTCGCTCATACGGCCGGGATCTGAGGAGTCACCAGCTCGCCTTGACTTTCGAGAGGACTGCAGAGAAGACATAATAAAATGGTTAGTCTCATATTTCCACACATTTTAAGTTACAATTCATAAAGGCTGTACAAATCTATACAGCTCACCCCTGGGGTCCTGTCATCACCATCACTATCATCATCATCTGTCTCTGGTCCAGCCTGATTGCGTGGACTAGGTCCTGACATGGGGCCGGAGCCTCCCAGTAGGGCATTTATGGCTTTGTTTCTGATGTTAGCGCTGGCAGATGCTTCTCCCTCCTCATCCTCTTCATCTGGATCCAGATGTTCCATCAGAACCTTGAACTGTATGCAAAGAAAACACACACTTAGAGAAGGTTTCCCGGATATGTCTGAACATGAAATTTATACATTTTGCCCACTTCACATTGCATAAGGTGTAAATGGTGTAGTGTTAGTGATGCATGATTCAAAATAAGATTAGCTTTAACAGACTGAAAGTCAGTTGTAATGTCTACACAATTTTCAGCTAAATCCGAAGACTTATTACTTACATCTAGGTACTGTTTGACTATCCGCTTTTTTACATCTTCCGTGAGTGTGGCACGAGCCATGTTGTTGGAGATGAAGTCGATGGTTTGACGCGGACTGAAGTGGACATTGCTTTTCCTGTTGACTGCCTTATCATACACCTTGGCTGACTCAGTTGGAGAGTACTTCTGAATTTTACTGTTGGATGAAAAACACATTATTATTATTTGTTTAATCCACACTGACACTAATAAAACCAGAAACGGAGGTTGTGGAGATCTTACCTGTCAGAGAATCCATACTGGTTCTTCAGATGCTGTTTGAGGACCAGCAGAAGCAGGATACCCTGCACAGCATTTGCAAAGTCCAGCAAACTTGTGGGGTTGTCTGGGAGGCGCCTCATCACTTTCTCTGCATCCTCCACATCCAAATCCTCAATATCAGACTCAGACTCTGAGTTCTCAGAGTTTGCCGCAGTTTTTCTTGCCTTTTTTGGCCGCCGTACCACTTCGTCATCATCGTTGTCTTCATTGTTATCACTGTTGCTGTTTACTTCATTGTCGCTCCTGGGAGAATCACAGTTCATATTTTCCTCATCATTCTCTCCATCTGATGTGTTCTTCCACTCCTTCTTCACCTTCTTCACTTTACGCCTTGGTTCCTTTAGAAGAAGCTGAACACAGAAGTAAAAAAGTTTTACAAAGATGAGAACTATAATGAGTTTTTCCCAAAACCTACATAACATTTTTTTATATGTAAGCTCAGAAATGCCACATCGACCTACCTCTTTGAATGACTGCAGCAGGTTGCTGCCAGACACAGACAGGGTGATGTCTATGTGATGCATGATGAAAAGAGGCTCCTCTTGGCTCTGGTATGGGAAACAAGCAAGGTTGTCTGCGATAAACAGCAGCATGTTCACTTCTGTCTTCTGCAGGGAGAAATGAAACAACAAGAACACAACCAAGAGTCAGTGCTAGTAGAATTTAAAGCAGTAGAAATGCCCTTGTTGACTAACAATTAACTCACAGCACTGTCATCAAAGAGGTTCAGCAGTGAGATGAGAAGAGCCCTCCGATGCTGCCGGTTCCCTCGGATCATGCTGAAGAGGTGGGAGCAAAGCGCTGAATGGGTCTCATCCTGCCTGAAGCCTCTTACGATGGCTGTGCGAGAAGAGTGGATGGCCTGCTGCAAATTGTATGACATCTTCATCCCAGCAACTGCCTTCATCTGTAAATATTTCAAGAAAGATACTTAGATCATTAAGGTCACAGGTAGTAAAGATTAAGTGCAGTTACATATCCATATGATACTTGTACAGATGGTTTATCTCAAGTCAGAGTAACAAGACAAATAAGTGTAAACATGTAAACGCTGAACAGCAACTCACATGAATGAATCCTGTGTACTTCTTGTCAATCTCCACCAGCTGCTGGTCTGCTTTGTTCCTCATGCTGGGCTCTGGGTCTGTTCCCATTGCAATGAGGTAGGGTACACACTGCAGATTAGGACAAAAAAAGATGTCACATACCAATAAAAAAAATACATCATTCTTATCATAATAATATATTACAGGTCACCACTTACCTGTACAGGATGGATGAGACCCTGGTTGAGTGTGAGAGCTATGACGTTGAGAGCAAAGTGCCGTACACTGGACTGGGTGTGGAAGAACGCCTCCAGAACCTGTTTGAGATAAAGCTGCATAATGGAGCTGCTCATCCCTGAAGAGATGTCTCCCATCTCCTTCAGATCTTCCTGTTTGGAGAGTTTCTTCCCTGTAACAACACAAAATACAATGTTAAGCCTTGATTCCATTATAATATACCCATATATTCAAAGCATGATGATATAGTGGTGCAATTTTGGCAGAGCAACTGAGACTGGCAAAATGTTATAACACACACACAATACCAGAATGCTTTGACGACAAATCAAAATTGCATGCTAGCTTTACGTACATTCTCTGTCCGCTTCCTGCATCCGTGTGTCCTCCTCCTGAAGGTATGTCTGGAGGTTTTTGAGGATCTGTATTTTGAGGTTGATGGAGGAGTTGCCATCAGCCAGAATGCCATTGTACAAGGCTTTCACCTCAGGCACAAACATCTGGCTGGGATGCATGATCACAAGGAAACCTGAGGGATTGTGAATAGCAAGCAGAAACAGATTAACAAAAAAAGAAAGGAAAAAATGTCCTCATCTTCGTCTGAGGATGTTCACATAAATCCAGGGCATGTTCTGGCCTCTTCAGTACTGCTGCCCACTTAGGCTAGTTTAATATAGTTAACCATTTCTTACCTAAGCCAATGATGGCTTTGCTCTTGACCTCCTCATCCTCATGTTTGGTGAAGTACAGAAGCAGCTCAAGAACCTTCTCCTTGATAACAACCTGTGCATAGTGTACATAAAAACACAAAAAATGTCAGACAGTGTTCATTGTATTTTTAGCTATAGCACTGTATAACTGTAAATTCAAATTAAACATCCTACCTTGTTGGTGCCCTTGAACTCTTCCAGATCAAAATCAAAGTGTCTGGCCAGGGCACCCACGGTGAAAAGCGATCGCAGAAGGAAAGGCTTGTTTGCTACCAGTGTTGTGCTGTTAGGATCCTCCTGATGCTGAATCTTCATCTTGTTAAGTGCACCTGTGGAAAACAAAAATATTTGAAAGTTCATTTTAGCAACTACCTACATTTGTGGTGCATTTTTATCACAATGTTTGTGTTCCTAAACATAAAAACTATCATAAAGACCACAGAATTTGTTATCTCACCATAGAATTTGTTGAAGCAAGCCCACACAAATTTGTAGTTGTGTGTGACTTTGTTGACAACAGCTCCAAGACAGCTCACACAGTGCTGGACCACCTACAGAAAAGATGCAAAACAATCATGTCACTTCTACAACAAAACTGACAAAGCATTTTCAAGACCACTTTCTAAAAAGCTACCGCCACATACCGTCATGCCATATTTGATGATGAGCTTCATAAGATCTTCTTCAATAGTGGCAAGGAAAGTCTCACTGGGGTGTTCCATCAGAGGCACCACCAGCTCCAAGATCTTTGCCACATTACAGATCACCATGAAGTCATTGGCAGTCTGCAGAGACAAAAATACGTATGTATAATTGTTGAAACAATAATATCAGATAACACCTGACAAAAAACCACAATGAACTTGCACACATTCACAGATCAGAAAATCATATCAGGAAAAACTCATTAGCCATTTATAAACTACATTTATGTAGCAATTCTAATGTAGGTGATCAATGGTGATAGAATTAGTTTCTTAATATTTTCATATTAGTGAAAGAAGTGAAAACAACTTACGTTACACTTTGTGGTTAGATAGGGTTGCATGGTCATGGCATGCTTAACCATGAGCTGGGCCCTGATCTTACTGAATAAGTACAACGTGGTGATACACGCTACTAGGCGTGTAGAGTTGACCCCCTTGTTTTCTACAGAGGAAAAAGAAAATACACATTTTTGTAGTCTTTACAGAGGTCCTTGTTCGATAAGTCAACACAAATATGGTA
Source organism: Ambassis agassizii (assembly GCA_036025115.1). Taxonomy (NCBI): domain Eukaryota; kingdom Metazoa; phylum Chordata; class Actinopteri; family Ambassidae; genus Ambassis; species Ambassis agassizii. The sequence goes on from JAVQJX010090576.1 coordinate 5,706, forward strand.
TCAAATAATAGACATGCATACCGGCAAGAGATTCCTCATATTTAAGGATGTGCTCCACCAGATTGTCAACTAGCTGAACACAGGCCTTCTTAGCTGGCTTATATGACGCATCCTCTTCAGATTTGAGAAGCTATAACAAAAGAAATAACATTTTCAATTTTTTTTCTAAGTTTTTTATTTTGTTTTTCATGAAATGAAATAGCAACAGAAAAACACTTACATTCTGAAGAAGCTGTTCGAACCAGTCATAGCCGGTGTCTCGACACGCTGCAACCTAAACAAGGTAACAGACAGGAAGATTTAAGATCCGAAGGAACCTGGATGCCGAAGATCATGACAGATACTGGCTGGTCAGTAAATCTTACCACATCAGTGATGTTGAGAATCTTTCTGGTCATGGTCTCTTTGTCATGGGCTGGAGTTGGAGTAAACCACAACTTCTGGAATGTCTCATTCACCAGTTTCTATAAAGAACACATCATTTATCATATATCATATGAAAGTTTATATTTTGTACAGGTTTGTTTAAACTCCAAGTTGTCAGCAATAGTGAGACTTATCTAAAGGTAAGACTGATTCATATCAGCAAGGAGACAAAGATGCATGTGATCCATACCTTGATACCTTCCTCGTCATTGACCCTCCGTATCATCCTCACACACATCTCAGTAATCTTACTGAATGTTGGTTGCTCTAGACAGATATCTCTGAGGATCTTGATCACCCGTTTCCTTACACTGATACCAGTGTCCTGCACATCAGAAGTAATTAATTTCATAAAGGGCCTGCAATGTTCAGTAAGCATTGCATTGAACACATAACTCACTTACACTTACACCGAAAGAAATTTCTACATGGATTGCAATAGCAACAGTTTGCCAACAGGTGGCAGTGTCAGACTGTAAGAATGAAGGGTGAACTTCTCATGAACCCTCCTGAACATCTCCATGACAACAGGCACAATAATTTAAATGTGTTCACTTCTCAGACGCTTGAGTGAAGAATGAAAACGTTTGTGTCTTACTACATTTCAGTGACAATATCAATGCAGTGACCTCATAAAAATAAGACCATAAAGCAGCAACTCTTTCTGTGAATGAACCTAACACAAATATTTCAGTTGGGTGACAATATAACTTAAAATGATTTTTAAGCTTTACACTAGTTTAACAACTACAAGTCTAAGATGCACTCTGAAGGATCTTGTTGATGGGGATGGCATTGACATATCAGTACCTATATCTTTATTTTTTGATGACATCACTGCAAAAAGAGTCTGACAAGAAATATTACCAGTATCCTTTCTATGAGCATGTCATAGTACTGCTCAGTGAGTTGGGGTCTGCTGAGCACAAATTTGCCCAACAGCTCTACAGCTGCCTCTCTCACACTGGTGGAGTTGTCCATCAAGCGGCCATGGACGCCACGCTGCATGTCAGACTACACAAAGCCGAGAAGAATGAGTCAGTATACAGCATGAGGAAAAGACTACTAATACTACAACTGTGATAAAGGGAGTTCATATCTTATATCGCAGATTCAAACGTACCCTTGCCAGTATACTTGGGTCAACAGCCACAACCTCGGACAGACATTTCATGGCTTTAGTCCTCACAGCGATGGCACTTTCCCCAAGGACTCGCAAGATCTAATAAAAAAAGAAATACACCAGCCTATGATTAACAAACTGGCCCTCTGTTCTAAAGCGTACTTAGCAAAGACAAATCACTGTTCAGTAGGTAACAGTATTATAGTACAACCTTACCTGTGTTAAATAAATATCGAAGCTCTGGGCGAACGGCCTCATGGAGGCCAAATAACGCACAATCAGACAGGAGTCTTCGTAGTCCACAGTGTCAGAGTTCATTCTGATGAGGAGATCAAGAAAAATGTTACAGATTTACAGTCATCCAAATAGATGTGACACATTGAGTGAGAGGCAGCTATAAGAATGATTATCACACAGAAAGAATAAAGTGGACACATCAGGCATCCTTACTTCAGTGTGGTGAATTGAGCTGGCGTGGTCTTAATGATGTTGCGCAAGAACTTTTTGCGCTTTTCAGCACGCTGCATAATTTCACCAGTAGTTTCCAAGTCCTTGGCATGCTGTGGGCCATCCGATGAGTCTTCATCCTTGGGATTCTGGTTCCGCATGGACTTCTCAGCCTCCGTGGTGGCATCACGGAACCATTGGGCAACATAAAATTTTCTGGAAAACTAGAAGACATAGTTTCGAAGTGTTAGATTTCATTAGAGTAGAAATATTTCATCTGTACAAAGTGTGACAGTCTGAACATGAAAATAGAACAGATATTAGAGCTCCAGAGTGTCAGTGATGTGTCACTTGCACAATCAGCCTACTGTAAACATACCACCAGTGAGGCATCTGTCTCGGCATTCTCCTCCAAGTAGTCCAGTAGAGCCTTCTGCAGCTGCTGGGTCTCATCACTGCCTGGAGACTATTTAATCAAAGAGAGAGAAAGATTAACACCAATTCATATAAAGCAAAATAAAGAAATAAAGGGAAAGAAAACATTTTGCACATCCATTAAATTCTATTTCTGTCACCATGCAAATCAAATGCATGCTCAAAATAGTAATATAGTAAGGATAAATAAGTAAATGCGTTATACCCCTTGTAAGATACGATCAATTGATCTCTGGTCCATCTTGCTTGTGACTGCATCTTTCCTTAAACGAGCAGCTACTGTGCCCAGGTAGTCTAGAGATGCTACTCTGAGAGCCATCTCAGTCTGCTTATTACTGAACTGGTGTACCTGTGGCGTGAGACAGAAATTGTCATGGAATGTAATATTTAATTGTCACAAAGAGTAGAGCATTTTGTGAGGTTTGAGGTGATTCAAGTACACAACAGGTGATCTTTACACTTCCAGTTAAAAGAAACATTGTCTACTAACCAGCAGTCTACCAAGCAGACTGAGTAGAAGCTCTGCAGCAGGCCACTCTGGTTTGTTTACAGTTGAGAGAAGGTCTTGGACAAAGTTCTCAAACAGTGGCCGGTAATCTTCTTCTCCCTGCTTGCTGCCACACCTGAGCAGGGGAAGAGGGGAAGAAATTGGAACAAGGAGAACAATGAGAACAAGAAATGAAAAAGAATTCATGGTACCAAACACAGCATTAGTACTATGCAACATTCTGAAAAATACCATATTTATGCAAGTACAGCATGAAATGGAAATTACTTTTTGAGGAAGACTGAAAGGAAGTTTTGCGCTGTTCTCATTGCAGTCTCGTATGAATTGGTAATCAAAACATCCTGATCCACCTGGAAAAAAGGAAGAAAAACACTCCTAAGCACACTTTATGTATGAGTGATGATTAAAAAAAAATTGGTCATTTGCTTGCTTGATGGTGCCATTACCTTTGTCTCGTACTCCTCGAAAATATCCTTGTCGTTTGGAAGGTGGACAACACACTGGATCAGCTGCAGGACCAGAGCAGTTACCATTTGGATGTACATCGGTTCTCCATCCTGGTCTGAGCTGTTCAGCCTATGACACAAAAGGGCAACATACCTTAATTACTATAAGATACTATTATTTGTGGTATCCAAGAAGATAATAGACTTCATCTCTCCCTCAGGTATTACTCTGCTTAACAGCCTTGTCTCCTGATGCCTTATCAAAGAAATACTGAATGACAAAAAATGCTGTGAAATAAGTCACCTGAAATTCCTGAGGGAGCGTTTGCTGGTGGGCAGTCTGGCCAAGGAGGTAAAGATCTCCTCCAAAATCAGCTGCCGATGCTTCTCATACCGTGAGAACACCTGGAGACAGGAAGTAATTAATATTCCATGCATTTTGTTGCCAGGGATGATTTTGAATTTCTATACACAAAGACCCACCGCTGTTACAAGTTTAATGGCACACAGCTGTAGTTCACTGACATTCTCCACAAAAAATGGAGTGATTCCCATCGAAGAAACCTGGAAAACAGTAGTGAGTCTTCATTGGTTTTGAGAACAATTTTTGATTAACATTTTATACGCACTTATAGATTTTACCTGGAGGATGGTGGTATCTGTGAGGAGTTGGATCTCGAGGAGTTCAGAGATGTTGCTGACAATATCACACACTTTGTTGTACAGCATGACAATGACACGCTGCTTGTGTGTGGAGCATTTTGCACGCTTTGCCTTGGAGCTCAACATGCCACCTGAACAAACCAGAGAATCCTCGTTACACACCTTTTCCCTTATAATATTCAACATTTTTCTTAAAATAGAGGTTCCGGGAGAATACTGTTAGCACAACCCTTCTTAAATCCTCCCATCTCCTGCAGTTTGTGACCTTGCTGTATGATCATTTCAGATCCTATAGGACAATTCTGAAGTCACTGAAGTCATTCTATTAATTAGTCACTAGCCAACATCTAATTATCAAGACTCATTAACCACAATCCAATTCCTTTCACAGCCATATGCCAGAACTTAAATAATTATTTTTGAGACAATTACATGAGTAAAGAGCCTATGTTAAATAAAATAATATAATGCAAAAAAATGTCATCTTCACCTCCATGAGGGTCCACCCTATAGACAGGATCATACTGTGGATAGAGCGTGTTCTGAAGATGGAATTTGGTGTATTGTAGAACCCGCTCAATGACGTCTTCTATGTAGACAGCCTTCGGCATGTGCGCTGAGGTCATGATGTTAAGAGCTGTCAGACAGGCGTCTGCAGACTTGGTGACTCGCTCCATTATCAGGTCTCTCCAAAGTTTCTCCTCATCTTCAGCATCATGGTCCTGGGGTTAGACAGAAAATCCATGTTAACTTCATACATTAATGATTGACTAATTATGAAAGATATGTTCTATATCATTTTAATAATCAATAATTAGGTCTGCTACTCTCATCAGTGACATGACTTATTTATTGCTCATGGTATGAAACAGAAATGAAGATTAAAGGAGAAAGAAGCTTACATGGTTCATCATGGTGGAGAGCTTGGCCCCATCCTGGATATTCTTCTCCAGGATGTTCAGGAGCTTCACCAACTTGTCTGATGGAATCTACACGAACAGAAAATCTTATTAAAACCAGTGTCTTATATGATACACCCATTACGCACAAATGAAATTTTATAGTTAAAATGTACTATGCAATAATACAGTACCCGACTGGAGATGCCCATGGCCTTGATCTTGGCTGATTCACTGCCTAGCTCATTCAACTGGTGTTTACCAAGCAGCAATTCCTGAGGTATCTCATCATCATCCGCTGCTGGAAAACAGAAAACAAAATACTTGCTAAAGGACCAAGAAAAACAGCACGGCTTAAGTATTTGCCCTTTCAAAACTTGTGTACCCTCAGTGGCACTGTAAGGACGAATATTTACCCATTGCAGTAAAATCCACATCCTCCAGATTTTCCAGTATGTTGTCAATGCTTGCCAAGAACCTCTTGAATGTGGAGGAGTCCATCAGTTCTTCTTGGGTTAGCTTGGGTTCATAAGCTTTCCGTTTCTTCTGCTTCTCCTTCATCTTCATTTTTCTGGCAACTGAAAGAGTTTCACAATTAGATCATTCAATCTTATGTGGCATTTTAACTGCAAAACCGACAAATCCAGACATGCAGTTTAATCATATTGCTGACATGCATATCAAAAGTAATTCAACATAATCTGCAATGGGTGAATACAGACCTTCACTCATGCTGGGTGGTGGTGACTCTTCCTCAGAGGAGTCTCGGTAGCGGCTCCCTGAACCTCGTCGGCTGTCTCGCTGACCACTCTTCCGATGTTCCCCAGAACCTCGCCGCTCCCGTTCTTCATAATCCCATGTTCTGTCCTTGTCTCTGCGATGTCTCTTTCTTGCAGCTGCATGAAGACAACGTAAAAAAAGGAGTTCTAAAATCAAAAAAACATGCTTTTACATATTCACATCATATCATGCACATAAAACAACACACTTCAACAGCCAGGTTATTTAAAATTTAACAGCAATTTCTAAATTAAAAAAAAAAATTGATAGAATGAAACGATCAAATCAATGGACTCACACTCTCCGTTTGCGTCAAAGTCGTCATCTGAGCTGACTTCAGCATACTTGGGTTTCTCATTTACAGTGCTTCGTTTCCTCTTATTCATCTTAACCCGTTCACACAAGGGCATGGTTGATTCAATCTCTGCCAACAGCTCCGGGGGAAGTTCTTTCAGAACCGCTGGGTCCATGCCACCTGAAAATTTGACAAACACATTTTTTGTTGTTAAAACTAATATGTCCTCCATATACTTCTTGTATCCCGATAATTCTTTATGTCTAGATATATTTAGGAAAAATACTAAATATCATTGGATTACTTGATTGAATTAACTGAGTAAGAGTTTTTCTACCTTTGCCAGATTTTGAGGAGAACCGGTTCTTTCCAGACTTGCTGTGCCGAATGATCCTTTGAATCTGGTCGACTGACAGCTTTTTTAGAACCACAACAGGCTTGGGTCGCTTCTCAAAGTCCTGAACCAAACCCAGCCTCTCCAGTTTGACCTTGGGCTGGCCCCACATTTCAGTTGAACCACTGCCATCCTTGTCACGATTGATCTGATGCAGAAAAAAAGCAAGGAGTCAGAAAGGCTATCTGGGGGTTTTCTGGCACAAATGTCAACATCAAACTTTTTCACATCTAAACAAAAAGTATGAGCTTCATTCACAGAATAGAAACTCAAAATAAAAAGTAACAATGAGTCAGACTGACATGAGATCAGGGATTTTGTTGTTAGTTTACAGTGTCCTGACAGCAAAAGCATAAAAGATATATTCCACTGTTTTACCATCAAAGCAAAGGTTACTAAAGCATTTACTGTCAATGCTGAACAACCACAGTAGTAAACACATTTAGCCACTAGGGGGTGGGGGGAGGGGGGTCTAAGCATGGAAGGATGCGGGCATTTCAACTCATCAACCTAGAGTCCAATATCAGAAAGAACTTGTGTTGTGTACACTATGTGATGCTCAATTTAAGTACACAAACAACATACACAGAAACAATGCCAACACCAACAATGAGTCAATGATTCTCCTCAATCTGTTCCTGGTATGACTAAACTTGCTAAGCTAATAATTAGTACTTGATAAAAACAAGCTCAAAGTGCCATTCCCTGCAGCAAGTTTGTTGAACTAAAAATTGGAGCAAAACGCTTGAACAAAAAAGTCCCATCAGCCCTGTTCATACGCCATGTAATCACTGCAGTCACTAACGAAAACAGTGGGGCCAAAAACTAAAACAACAAAGACTGTGCTGGTGGTTCCATTTCATTTTCCCCTGACAATATGTCAACGGCCTCAGTTGGTGTCACACCTTCAGTCATGGTGTATATCTGCTGTAGTCAAACTAAATCCTACTGAAACACCAGTTAAATATTCCTAATGTGTGTGTAGACTGCGTAGACTTTAGATCTGACACTGAGTGGTATGAGGAAACATTTAGATGCAAAATCTTTAAAAAACAGTGGAAGA
>JAVQJX010090658.1:0-10684 GCA_036025115.1 Ambassis agassizii
ACACACTTATACAGAACAGTCTTTTGCTATCAAGAAAAGTTGCCAACAGTTTTGGCCTAAAGTGGATTCATTGATCCATGTGTGTGTTATAAAGTGTTAAATCAAAGTTATGAGTCCATAATCATTTTTTACAAGATAAGACAAGCAACTTAATTCCTTGCTGCTGTCGTCCTGTATATATTTGGGTCTGTGAGATAAAAACATTTTCTCCATCTGTGGTCTGTGCCAAGAAGAATTTATGGTTGCCATGATCTTTTTCCTTCACCGTGGCTTCAAAACAGCTTTACAGCAATGCTTGTGGAATTATTTATATCATAAAGAGCCACTATCTGACACCAGAGAAGGCAAATTACACTCTGAGAAAAGGTGGAATCATCTAAAAATGCAGGATGTTATTCCAGTTGTGAAATAGCTACATGTTAGACTGTTGAAATGTTTAATCGCTAAACCATGTGTAGGGTTTGTCATAAAAGTAGTTTCACTGCTGTTTACAACACTGCACTATTTCTGACTCATTTTAAATCTTAATATTTAATCAAAGACATAACCGGAGGAAAGGAGGAATGCAAGAAGAGACAGAGGGAGGAGGAGGAGAGATGAAACGGCATGTGTCTGTGAATAAATCAAACTAAAGTGAGTGACAACATTACATAGGTCACCTAACAACTGAATTAGTTATGTTTTAGAAACTGCAGATCAAAACCCAAAAAGTGTAACCTCAACTGGATTAAAGTGAGGAGACTGACCATAAAAGATGGATTTGTAGTATAAAATAGCTGTCTTCCAGCTATTCAATCAGTGATGTTTTAGTGCTGGTAGTTAAGTAGGGATGATTTATGAGTGTGTAGAGAGGTGTTGCATGAGAACGGAAAAACATAGCCTTACTGAACTCGGCATAAAGCAGAGCAGTGTGGATGAGACAGGAGAGCTTTAGGGTTTGAGGTTTACCTTCCTTCATCCCACGTCTGTATTTATGTCCATTTATCATTATCCTTTCATTTCCAGCTGAATCACAATGACTGAACAGGAATGGTAATCTGTAAATGTGATGGTGAGCTGGTGGTCTTACTGTTATGCAGATGAGTCTCTGCGCACAGGAGAACACACACAGAGAGTGCACAGGCTGTTGGAAGAGTACCCACTGTCGTAAATGTGTCTGAAGTCGTAATGCAGCAACGCATCACAGTTGTGTTTTCAACAGCAACTGAGTAAACAAATGAACCAAATGGACTTAGTGGATAACAGCTACAACAAATCCTCACAAATGATGCAGTGACTCAATAATGCAAAAATGAAATGTGGTCACATGTATGCGGAATAGCAGCACATCTGGGCATTCAGTTGATGTGATTGGGCCGTGGGACTGATGTACACAGCAAGGTCTGCATTGGGAGGTGGAGGTGTAGATTATGGCTTAATTTAGCTCCAGATGATCAGCCATAGCCAGGGGCCATGTCCCATGTAGAACCTCTCCTATGTTCGAATGACCTGTAGCAAACTTCCCTGGTGTTTTCACTCATAGTTGTGATTCATTAGTACTTGCACATAATAACACCTGGTTATAGAATCAAAACAAGGGATTAGGTTTAGATAAAGATTCAGGTTTGGGTTAAAAAGCATTAGTTTAAGCATATTTTATGAGACAGAAATTCCATTTTCTGCATTTGATTAAATTGGCATTATTATTATTTTTTTTGTTGTTGTAACGTTTCGTTTTGCAGGTGCACAGATATGTTAGGTAAGCACCTGCTGGTTGGGCTAATCTCACAGAAGTTGGCATAACATTTGAGATGACCCACAGACTGTGGGCCTTGCCAAAGAAAACACTCCCTGGGAATGTAAGACACAGGCTCTGAGAGGAGGATGGGGGTACAGACTAGATATAATTGGTTGGAGAATAAATGTGAAGTTTGCAGGGAGACCACACTGGGAAGTAGAGACATCTCCTCCTAATCTTTTCTAATGGCACGGTTGCAGAGAATATAATAATTATGTTGAGTCAGGATGACTGAGGGCTTGCACGTCTTGTTTTTATGCCTTGTTGTATTTAAATACTACAGATCTGTGTATGGTGTCATAGGCCCAAGCAGGGCCTGGAATTTATTACACTTTGTATGTGTTTCTTTACACATTTCTAAACCTCACAATGTCTTTCATATGGAAATGCTTTACTATAATGCATTAGCTGTGTTGTTTCCATATGATCGTGAAAATGTATATGATCTGTGCCTTTTTAAGTCTGCCTGTGTGTGCGTGTGTGTCTATGTACGAGTTTAATTGGTCTGGAATGAAATTACCCTCAGGGTACAAAAGGAATCTCCACTCCCATGACTTCAGCACAGGCAGGCCTGTGTGTGTCTGCATGCTGTACACTGTCTGCACACCTACACACACACTCCAGCACATGTCAAACACACCCGCACAATTGTTTTGTAAATAGACAAACTACACAATCCCACAGAGGAATAGCACAGTTTGTCTCCCTGTCTGTGCTGGACAGTCAAACAGACTGTTGCGTAATCAGAAATAACACTGCAAGGTACATAAAAACTTGTTGGGTTTGTACTTTTTTTTACCTCCCCCTTGTCGATGAAGATGCTGTGGCACTCTCTGTTAATCTCCCTCCCTTCATCTCTTCTCACCCTCCTCTCCTCTCTCATCCCACTCTCTGCTCCTCTTTCTCTCAGAGTCACGGCTCATTGGAAGACAAACATCCTGACCCTCTGCACACCCCCACCACTCCCCCAGGCCCATCTATAAACTATCCCTCCCTCTATTCCTCCCTCTTATCCCTCCCTCCCTCTCAGCTTAGCTTGTAACCGTATCCTACCTGCAGCGTATCCTTTACATGCATTCATCAACATCAGCCATTTAGAGAAGCTCTTAGAGAGCAAGGAAAAACACAACATTAAATTAGTTTGCGACAGAGGGAGAGAGAGTTGTGTGATGTGAAAAGGTGTCCTGGAGAGAAGGCATGCACGGAATCAGTAGTATGGCCCCCTTGCTGAGCTTGAGAGTCACTGATTCAGGACATCTCAGTGGGAACTGAGTTTTTCATTGATTAGCTTTAGGATCTGAAAGAGGAACAATGGAAGTTTAGTGTCTATTGCAGGTCATCTAGGGTCTGCAGGTCAGGAAGAGATGCTGTGCAGTGATATACTTATGAATGTGGATTACTTCTTATTTGTACAAAACTGTGGAATTTAACTGTATGAGGTGAATTTTAGGCTTTCAAACTGGGACTCTGGTGAATGATCTGCACCTTGTAATGTAGTTTTTAACATTCAGTTATAATTTGCAGCCTATCTCTGCGAGGAAAAAGCTGGTAATTTCATTTATTCCTTTAATAAAAATATTTTTAGTGCTGAGCCTATAGTTTGGGTTTGAAAATGCTGAGGTTGAGGCTGAGGATTTAGGTTACTGTTGGCAGACATAACCACCATGACCCTCTGCTTCCTGAATCAGTTCCACATTTAGGAAGCAGACCACATCACCAGGAGAGCTCCTCCATGCTGGCTAATTCTCGCCTTATAGAGAAATGACAATCAAAACAAAGGAGATAAGGCAGAGGAAATGCTCACTCAAACTGTAGTTTGTTTTCCAGTGATGTGGGTTTGCTTTGCTACTGAGGTTGGTTGTTGAAATTGAAGCTGGGCAGTGGAAAATATGAGTACAGATAAGCAGAGAAGCAAGGGGATGGTAGGAATCAGAAAGATATTAAATGGACTTTAGTGAAGAAGTAGACTTGTCTGGAGGGAGGTTTGTCTAAGTGAAGTAATCCTGTCTGAATTGTTTTTCTCCGCTGTGATTAAAAGCAGTAATTTCCTTACCAATAGGATGATTGCTCAGGAATGAAATCAAACAACATCTCCATTCATTCATGCTGGATTTCAACTAAAGCATGTTTAATACCGTTTTCCCCTGCAGTAAAGAAGAGTTGGCTGCAGTAAAACTAAAAATATAAAGGATTCCTCTGTAGCGGGAAATCTCTACATGCTGACAATATTTTATTTTTTTTACTAATCATTTATAATTTTGCTTTTGTGGTAAGTAAACTAGCTATATTTATTGTTAAAAGAAACTCCTTTTAAGCTATTGTTGGATGAATTGGACAGAGTCTGACAGGATCAAAAGTCCCTTAGTGGTGCTTTGTTTTCCTGTGTGGCTGGACTGGAACTGTTTGAAGACAAAGCCCCTCATTGATGAGCAGAGTGCGTTGCAGAGCAAAGAGAAGCTCTTTGGGATGATGTGTCACGCTTTCATCTTTTGCCTTCTTTCTATCATACATACATAGGTTCCTCATGACAGGAGAGCTTTAGACCTCCTGAGTCAGAATGAAGTCAGAGTGGAAGTTGTTGGAATGTCTTTGAGGTCACAGGGAACAATGAGAGGTTGACAGGAGAAATAACTGGTGGGAGAAGAGGTCATGCAGAAATTGAAAGTGTAAAGAGAGAGAGATTGATTTCAAGGGAATCGCCAGCAAAATATTTACTTTTCTCAAACCTGGAGGTGACAGCTGTGTTGGTTTCCATATGAATTATTTTACTATTTATGGTGTTGCACATAGAATAGAATAGTATTTTCTGCATTCACCTCCCACAGTATCGTTGCTGTTCACCCTCTCTCTTTTACTGTTGCAGCTGTGAGCTTGAGGAAATTAACAGGCAAATAAAATGCCATTCCAATTAGAAATCAGTTTCAGTGCATTTGTCTAAGTAATGAAGTTAACATAATGGTGTAGTTCCCTCATTACCCAGCAACAGAAAACATGTGAACAACATCAACAAAACAAACTCCCTTGCCATGTGCAATCGATCAAACATGGTGGACGTTGTGGGTGGGGAAGCCATTGTGGGATCGTGACCTTGTACTAACTGTGGATTATTGCTCTGGTTGGATGGAGCACCTGCACAAAAGGGGGTTGCTAAGGAAAATATTGTGACTCTTACTCAAATGAAAGTTTTTTTTTTGGTGGATGTTTGTGGTTTCATGTGTCATACAAGACACACGAGCATCTACGCCCTCATTGCGACAAAAGAGGAGTCAACAGTGACAAATATTGAAGGGAATGGGCTATTATGGAGCAGTTACAACACTAACCCAGAATATTTTAAACTCTAGTCAGATCAGTGAGTAAGAATGGGAGAATGTGCTGCTGGCTGATCTCAACGTCAACCACCGTCAACAGCCAAAAAAATTCTGGAAAATGATGATACAGTCTGTATCAGATTGGAGCAATCACATCTCAGGAAAGTCCCAGAAGTATTTTGGAACTACTGTGCTGCACTGCTGTGTCTATGAATTAACACCAATAATGACATCCATACTATGTCTTGTGCAATGCTGAGCACAAGATGCGATCTGTTGTTTTGTTTAAAGATCCTGATTTTCTGTTTCAACTCTGGTGCATATTAAGAAACAAAGAAGTCCCTGCACTTTTTTTTAGTGTTGTTTAAATCTGGATATCAATCATATCAAATCAAAAATATGTGTCTGATTAAAATTAATTCAAGAAATCTCTCCAGATAATCTTAGATGACTGAAACAAAGAACACCTTGAAGTGACAACATCCTTGCAGCAACCCAGCGCACGGTTGACTGATGATTTGGAGGACTCCCCTATGACTGATGGAAAGAGAGCACGGAGGAGACGAGGGAGAGGTGTTGAGTCGAGGACAAGGAGGAGGGGGTAAGTCTGTTTGTTTCCGTTCAGCGCTGAAAGACTATCCTTTCATCTCAGCCTATATAGTGGTGTCTGTCGTCACACAAAAGGGAAGCTTGCTAGAATTTTATCTTGTAGAGATTTACAGAGAATTATGAGGAAACTCACTGTTCCTGTGCACAAGTGTTTAAGTGCTCTAACTGATAATGCATTCATACATCCCTGCCTGTGGAGACCAGACCATACACAGTGACTCACAGCAGAGGCAAGACTGTAGCAAGTTCTCAACAAAACATCAGATTTCAGATCATGTACTACACACAGCAGTGGTTTATACAAGCAGAGAGGTTACAATAACACAGATACTCAAGCTATTCTGTCTGTATTTTTTTTAATGTGTTTTACTAACGTCACTGCACCCATTAAGCAGTTTTACAGTGTTGTTGATTGTCACTGTGTAGGCTAGTTTTAATTAATTTTACATTCATGTAATGGCCTCTAAATGAACTGTGGTTAATTCCAGCCGCTCAGGAAGGAAGTTTCTTAATCGTAACGCCTGTGATTAGTTTCATGTGTGCTGCAGAGTTTTATAATTGCAAATGGCAAACAAATGTGCTCAAACTGTATGTTTTTGTATTTAGTATGATTTTTACTACGTGTTGTGTAATTACATTCGCTGTCCAGGGTGCTGAATTATGTGCAAATAGGTGATACTGTATATACCTGTGCATGCTGACACAAAGACTTTGGGGTCACTGATGTTGAACTGCAGTTCTAATGGCATTCACTGTTCAGTGGTAATAATACATGCTTTTTAAATGTCCTCTAAGTGTGTGTTTGGCTGGTGGTGAAAGTCGACATGTTCTAAACGCAGTATTCGTCTATGTATCCAAACAGGGATCTGTTTGGATAAACAGATGCAGTTTCCTGTGTGTCTTAAGTTTTATTAGACACTAGTCACTTATACTAAAAAAGGATTGCACAAATAAACATAAAAAGTTGTTTGTTTTCATAGTTCTTCAAAGTTGGATGCGTGCCTATCTGCACAGCTCCTCACTCACCCCGTTATGTTCACAATCGCATGCATTGTTCTGCATGACTCTGCTTATCACTTAAAGGTTAGCTTATTTTTGTAGTGCTGCGGCAGGTTGTGGTCCAGCTCCGGAGAAATGTACACTAAGTGCAGTCACCGTGAAGGCTTTCCACATAGTTCCCTACGTGGATGGTGGAGGATCTGCTTCCAGGTGGAGATGAGATCTGTGTGTCGTCTGACAGCTGTGTTTGTGTGCATTTGAGAATTTAAATGTTTGTGTAACAGTGGTGGGTTGAAAATGCTGGTTCATAAAACTTGGATAAACTGTGTATACTGCTTTTGTGAGAATGTTCAAACACATTAATGTTTTCTGTTGATCCTTATCTCTCTAGATTTTGTTGTACTTTCTGAAAGTAGGACATAAAAGCCTCAGTTCACTGTACTGGTCCTTCTCACACACTATATGAATTTTCTTTTTGTCTTTCATTGGAGCCAAACACATACAGTATTTTAGTCATATGAAGACATGATGCCATCCCACAAGTCAGCTGTGAGAATTCTCAATGAGAATGTCCTTTTACTCCATGTGGAGAAACAGAGACAGCGGGAGAGACACAGAGACAGTGAGAGGCACAGAAACAGATGGCTGTCCTTTGATATCTTTTCTCTTGACAAGGCCTAAAAGTTAGAATTCAGTCCGAGACGGAGACAGTACAGACACACTAATCTGCATCACTGTGGTTTTGGTCGCTTCAAATCTTTAAATCTACAGCAGGCTCTGCTCTGAATGCTTGAATAAACGGATGCATGCACACAAACAGGACCAGGACTGTCCATATACAGATGTATGGGTAGACTCAACCACACGCAGAGAAAGAAGCAGTGAAATCAAAACTGGTTTTCAGATTTTATCAAGAGGGAATTTTGTGGTAATTGGATGTGGGGATGTAATGACTGTCTTTATAGTTTTAGCGGTTAAACACCCAGTGTAAGCACTGTGGTGATATGTAATCTAGAAATCTTGTCATAAACTGTTTTGAGTAGAGATTTATCTTTTTAAAATCTTGCCAGTTGCAGAACATAAAACAAAGATATTTGCATAATTACAGAAAGTGTCAATATGATTCATGCAGACAAGCTGTGTTTAGTACTCCAATGGGGCAAATAAACTATGCTTTTATTGTGGAGGGCCACCAAAAGAAGAGCCTTCTATTTGAAATCCAATCACTTCAACAACTGAACAGTGGCATTGACAGATTGCCCTTTTATGATCATTTATGATACAGACTTTTGCCTGCAATGTACATATGGACAAGCTGATTTCTAATAGTTCAAGAGCTGTAAAAAAAAAAAGAAAAAGAAAAAGAAAGCAGTTACTACATTCTTCTGCTTAAGGGTAGTCTTACCCACAAGGTCCTCTGGCCATGTGTCAAAAATGTCAACACTTCTCTTGCCTGTTCTCCAGAGATGTTGGCGTTTGTGTAGGCTTAATATC
Organism: Ambassis agassizii; assembly: GCA_036025115.1. NCBI lineage: Eukaryota > Metazoa > Chordata > Actinopteri > Ambassidae > Ambassis > Ambassis agassizii. The sequence continues at coordinate 8,191 of JAVQJX010090658.1, forward strand.
AGATTGATCTCCAAAACAATGCTGTGCTCCTATGCCAGCCAGCCATCCAAGCCCAGATTAAAGATTTTTTTTTTCTTTCTGTAAAATTACAAGCAGGTGTTCATCCCTGCTTTCTTCTCTCCTCCTGCTTACCCCCATAACCTCCCTCCTCTGCAGCCTCCCTACCTCATGCGTGTAAAAGTGTAACATTAGTTCAGAATGTACCAAAAACTTGTCTGGTTTACACAAATTTCCTAAAACCAAAGCAATCAAGAAAGATGTTGACCTGAGGAAGTACAACCAGGAAATGAGATTATGATCACTCTCTTTCTCTCTCAGTACCTCTCCACTTAAATAGTCAAACTCATATCATCACAGTTATGTTATTTCTTAACTGAGCAAAGCAGAGGAAGGGAGCTATGAGCAGAGTAATGTGGAATTTGACGTCCAGCCACACCGGGATGCAGTTCATTTATACTGCAAGTAAGGGAAGCATTTCAGAATGTTTATTTTGAAAAATGAAGTGGAAATGGAGGATAATGAGGTCCTACTTTAACTCAATACAAGATTGTATGAATGTGCTTCTTTCTAATGTCATTTATTAGGAATGAATGTGACCATTTTTCTTTAGTTAAGCTAAACAGGAACAATTGTGATAAAAGTGGGCAATTACAGGTAATTAAGTATATGTGATGTATAATAAACTCTGCAGAGTCACTCAAGAAAAAAATAGGATGAAGGATCAGATCAATGAAAAAAATAGAATTATAAAGGTTTAACTCTAAAATATGTGCAGCATTTTAAGTGCTGGTAAAAGTCATCAGTTTGGATCCCCTTTCACACCAAGCCTGACTGTAATAAATGCAACACCAGGAAACATCAGTGGCTGTGATGCTGTAGGAGTGCCAGTTCTCCCGTGTTGTATTTACATTATTGCCAATTTGAACTGGAGCTGAGAAACCCTTGTGATGTCTGTCTTCATTTGATTCAATCATGAATCCCAGTTTACCTTTTTCGATTGGATTTTTTTTTGGGTGTGTAATGTAATAGTGGCTGTATGATAGAATATCGATCACCACCCCACCAATGGTGATAATGATCAGCATAACTCTTGGCTCTCTCTGAAATAAACAAACTTGATATACTTGTGGGATTCTGAACTTTTATGATCACACTGGAAAACACACACTGTGTTCTCTGCATTATAAACAAAGTGAAAAGGCAGCAGGTGCCAGGACTCAGTGTACGCTCTTGTTTTGTATGTTCAGTGCAAAACACATTATTGTAGATGTGACTGTTAGATAAGGCTGAACTGAAACATCCCAGTAGGAACTTTTGTCTCTCTTCCTCCTTTACCCTTTGGCTTCTCCTTCCTGCTTGTCCCTAGTTTTCCCTTTTCCCTGTAACTGCACCCTTGAACTCAAATCGCATGACTTTGAAAAGGATTAAATGTTTCTTTTAAAAATCTGCAACACTCCTTGTTCTGGAGGAGTCCTGCAAACTCTCACCTTCTTAAATTTACCTCACTCCTTCTCCATCTTCTTTGTCCAACCCTAATTTTCATTCTTCTGTCTGGAGAGCTTTCCCACCACAAAGACCCAAATTGTCTTGATGTATCTGGGAAAAGCTCTTTAAAAGGTGCAGCCAGATCTCTTGGATGTGTTTTTTCAGTTTTAGTAGGTTAAGATTGATGGGCTATGTAAGTGGTCTTGCTCTCTACAGCTATTAAATGTATCCATCAACCTTCTTTTCAATTATTAAGATGAGATAAACAGCAGAGGGGAGCTTAAGAGATGCATCGCATGCTTACTGCCACTACTTCAAGTGATTAAAAATCATTTAAGAGGTTTGGGCTCTTCACTCATCTCCTCCTTTGAATGTAGTTCTGACTGATACTACATTATAGAGTCTTCAGAATGTTTGTGTGTCTTAACATCAAGCTTAAATGTCGCCCACTGTTAAAAAGTGAGCTTAGCTAGCAGCTCAAAGTCTTGATAAATTGTTGTGCAGATTGAGACTGTGAGAGAAATAACGTACGGCTCTGTCCGGATCATTTCCTTTGAGTTAAATCACCCCAGTGAAGCGTTCCCCTGTGCTGAGACTCTGAATTCTCTTTTAATGGGGTGCTTGTACTTGGGGTTTTTCATTGGTAATCAGTTCATGAAATAACATGAATTTGAATAAAACCATCTCTTAAGAGTTTTCTATTTGAGTGTAGCAGGCAGCAGAAGCACAGATTGTTAATGTTCTCCTCTGTGAAGGCAATATCTTGTTTGCTTTTTGTTGTGGCACAAATATTTCCTTAGATTTTCCTCTTTAGACAAACCTTCATTTACATGTTGTGCCCACACATTCTTGTAAATGGTATATGTTAATTGTTCTTTGTACCTAAACTTACCTGTTACACTGATAACCTGTCCATAGGGGTCTAAAGTTTTCCTTAAAATTATCTTATCTTATACAGTATATATATAAAATAGTGATTTGTTTACTCTTATCCGGTCTTTAATGTGCT
>JAVQJX010090664.1:0-10555 GCA_036025115.1 Ambassis agassizii
TGGAACACACACACACACACACACACACACACACACACACACACACACACACACACACACACACACACACACAAACAGAAAGAGCATACAGCTGACCTCACTGCTTGTCTCTCACTCAGCTCAGGCAGAAAACGTGGCAGCCAAGCATGAAATGTCAGGTGGCGTCAGACTACTGTATAATCCACACATATAAAAGCGGTTTGGTTAGTAGTGGAATGTGACAATATATGCTCTAAATACTAACAAAAGTCAAACATTCTAGTAGTTGAATATATTCGAAGTGACAGCCTCACTTTTATTATTATTAATAAACGTGTCATCATCTGCACCTGGATTTGGTACTGTCATCCATACGTTTCCTGAAAAAGGAAGGAAAGGGTGGTAGCCCCTGGCTGCTGTGGAGCACAAGAGGAGCTTAGGCAAATAGTGACTTCTGATGTGTCACAATGTTCCATTAAAAATACAAACTGCATCTAACCATCAGTAATCTAAGTTAGACTTACAAGATGTAAACATTTTGTTTGGGATGTTTTAACATGGAGATCTGGGGGTTTGGACTCAAAGCTTACCTAGTTTAGCTCGGTTAGCTGCATTAGACCAGGCAGATATCGGGTGTTTATGAGCACATAAACTCCACATAAAGTGTAGTTTGGTGGTGTAATTCCAAAACAAGCAGCAGTCACCCATACTGGAAGCCAACCTGCTGACTTTGTGTGCAGTTGACAGTTGTGTAGTGACATGCATTGTGCTTCAAGATCTCCTGCCCTGCAACTGTGTGAATGTTTCTGTGTGACTCAGTGAGATGGATGACATTAGGTGTCAGGGGTGATATTTTATGTGTGTGAAGTGTTTGGACTGGATTGCAGGTGCGCAGCTGCCATAACCAGTCGACAGACAGGTGTGAATGTGGAAAGAACAGCTTTGGTATCATATCTGGTTATTTATATCGTCACATTCGCTCCTGTCTCGATTCCTTTCCTCTTTTCCTGTGTGGATACTGCGCAGTAAATCTTTATTTACTACTATGCAATTTGTTGAGTGGCTAGTATATCTCATATTGAGGATTGTTATAGAGCATTGAAAGCTTTCTCGCTCCGAGGTTGATTGTTCATGCAGGGAACTTGCTCTATTAATCATCTGGATGCACTCCGTTTGGAGGTTTGCATGTATAAACTGTGAAACATTCACGCTAACATATGCAAAGCAGCATTCTTGTGATGTTTTTGCAGCTTTATTAGATGTTTTCGATGTTTTTGAATTGCAGAAAAAGTCAGTCCTTTCTTCTGTGCAATGGGGCTTTGATGTAAAAAAGCTTATAAGAGTAAATTTAGCAGAGCCTGTGTCCATACATTGTGTTCCAAATCATGTAGGATTTTGTATGAAATGCATACTGCAGGAAACTGGTTCAGTGGAGGCAAGGGAACAGTCGCTGGAGATGTGTGACCTATATTCATCAGCTCCAAACACATTTGTTCTGCTCAGGAGCTGCATCAGCTTTGCTCTCTCTCTCTCTCTCTCTCTCTCTCTCTTTCCTCTTTTCCTTCCCTCTGATAGTCTCTCTCTCTCTCTCCCTGCGGCCACTGGTTTGGTGCTTCTCCATCTCGCTGTACCAATTGCTCTCGGTGCTGCTCTGTCAGTCTCCCTCCCCCTTTTCCTATCCCCTCTCTCCAAATTTTACTCTCCTGCTTGTTCTGCTTGTGTAGGTGTGCAGCTCTGCCTCAGTCAAATCCCATTAAAGCCATTTTAGTGTGTGAATAACACTCCATCTCCCATAATCCCACTCTTCTCTGAAAAGGCTGCAATGGAATTTGGCTATACACAATGATTGGTTTGATATTTGATATTAAAAATGAAACATATTCACAATTAATAAATGAATACAGGACATCATATCCCACAATCCTCTACACTTGAAACCAACTCCCAGCATCCACCAAAGCTCAGAGGTGGAGAGAGGCTGTTTCCATGGTGCCCTGTTGCCGTGGTATCTAGTTGCCAGGGTGTTGTTGGGGGGGTGTGGGCATGTGCTACTGTAGTTTAATCCAAGATGAGAGAGAATGTGATAATTAGCAGACTGCTCAAAGAGGATTTGTATTGTACAAACACACACTTGCACACACATGTGCACAAGCACACAAAATACCATTAACAGCTGCTTCTCTCTGCTGCTTTTATCCCTGTGTGTAATTTAGTGGTAGACTCTGATCTGGTTCACTTTGGATAAATCATGCATGTTTATTTTGGAATTCAGTGCAGGTTAAAAACTTATCTATCCAAAGGTAACAGAAAAACAGACATAAATGCAACACAACTTGTCTGTACAGTTCCTGTATAAGAGCGCTGACCTTTTATTATGATGCTACTGCAACTAGTGGATCATTCAGAGGCTTGGACTGAATAACTTGTTTTCTGATAAATATTGTGTGTTTGAGAACGTTTTCTTTTGCCCCCAGATGTTTTGATTATACCTGCTGGGTTGAATATTATCTGTAATCTCTTTTACTGACAGCTGTGACTTTTATGACAGTTGGGTCCCACACACATGCACACACACCAACACACACACCAACACACACACGCATGATGTTGCTGTCCTTGCCGCTGCCATAATCTGCTAAAAGCCTCGCTCTCCTGATTGTATTATCACCTTTAATGGAATATTACTGACACAGTTTAGTCCTCTGACACCGGCTGGGCTGCCCTGGAGGGGACGGATCAGAGATTCTTATGACAGTCATGCCGGGAAAAGAAATAGACAATGAAGAAATCTGTCCAAAGTTACTTCCAATATGGCACCCTCCAGCAAGCCAGACCGTAGCCTGTGACTGACACTACCCATTTGAGTCCTGCTCCTTCACCTCATGAACTCAAATAAGCACTTACAACCACTCTCCTTCCAGACATCCATCATTAGAAAGAGGGCAGAAGCTGTGTGGGTGGAGGATTGGGGGTTGTCCAAACAAATATACTGAATAGAGAATATTTCCCCTTTCTGGCTAAAACAACATCAGGGAGTAATAGGATCTGTTAAGACATTGATGAGTTTGATGAAGCATCAAGACAGACAAGTACAAGTCCCTTCTGCATGCACCTCTGACCTTTAGTCTCCATAGAGCCTGCTGTGTCCTCCTACATCCATGCTGTTTCTCCTCCATTTGCTGCTAACCGGTCAGCTGCTTCCATCATTATTTATTCATGTGTGTCTCGTTCTGTCATGCTGGATCTTCTTCAACCTCTTATACTTTTAACCTTTTTCAAAATTTATTTTATTTCCTGGTATCATCTGTGATTTCACCTGTTTCCCCTTGGTTCTCTGTCCTGTCTCTTCCCCTGTCAGTCTGTGACTGCCAAGTTGTCAAAGATATCTTTCCCCAGTCGCTCCGCTTCTCACACACACTCTGTCATTCATATATGTTATCTAACTTATTTTTCCTTCTGTTGAGAGCAAAGGTTCCAGTGTATGTATGTTACTGTTAAGGATTTGTGGCTGTTTGTTGGGGCGTGTATATCTCTCAGAGGAAAGGGGTCCTTCTTTAGAGTCTCGTCTCCTGGGCATTGCCTTGCCAGTGAAATGGCAAAGGCGTACATACAATCGCCTGAGCAGAAGCAAGGCCTTTATCTCTCACACGCACACACACACACACGCACACACACACACACACACAGCTGTTGAAGCGTCTGGGCTGAATGCTCTGGGGATGCTCTCTTTTGTCAATGCATTAATGAAACATTATTAATTGGTGGCCTTTTCTACATCCTCCAGAAATCCCCCTTTAAGGTTTGTGGTGACAGATCCTTGCTGCTTTTTCTTATCATAAAATCAACCTCAAAGACAATGTGGATGATGGTTATTTCTTGCTTTTTATATCAGCATGTGTAGTCTGCACACACAAGTACAACTCAAAAACCCAGCTGTCAGCACAAGATTTTAGTTTGATTATAAGTGTGTGGATGCCTGGTTAGACAAGTGCAAGATTCATGTCTGATACGGGAAAACATATTATTACTCATCAGCTGTTATTATAATGTAGCTGTAATCATACATATTTGTAACACCAGTTAATGATCTTCTTCATAGCCTCCCTCAGGCGGGATGTTTTGGTACTCTTTCAGCTCCTGTTATTTAGAGGGGATGGTGTGAGACTTGAGGTCAGAGGTCACGTTTGAGGCTAAAGTGACAATTGAGGATAGTAGAGGTTTAATGGAGCCTGACGAAAAGGTGATGGACGGAGCTGGAGGCCTGTGTGTGACAGACATGAAGAAACAGTAGGAAGCAGAGAGGAGGAGTGTTTTAGGTTTTAACGCATGGACCCAATTGCAGTTTGTTGTCATGCATGACCATTCCTGTCTGTCTGGGCCAGTAATAGACCAAAGAGGGGGGAAGGGAGGAGGACACAAAGAGGAGGAGGAGGAAGAGGAGGTGGAGAAGATGAGTATGAGGGAGTTGGTGGGTGTAGGTTGTAATACTGGCAGGTCATTTATAATGCTCTGCCTGCTTCTGAGTTAGCACATCGATCTGAGACTAGAAAGCAATTTACACATAAAGAAGTCTGATAAAGAGCGAGACTGGAAACAGAAACATTACGTGAAGATGCTGTGTTTCTGTCTGCACCATTATACTGGTGTGCCCGTGTTAGAGGCTGATGTAGGGTCAGAGTTGAGTTTATAAGTCAAAGCAGGATGTATAGTGAAGCGTTTGTGAACTGTGAGCATATAGAGCCTCGGGCCGGGGAGGTCATCAGGTCATTATAATGGCTCAGTGTGCAGACGAGCAGGAGTCAGGGATGAGACAGGCTGACTGAGAGGATGTAGAGGAGGCTCTATATATAGAGGGTTGCTGAGGAGAGAACAACAGTGAAGGAGACTCTCACATACAGGAGTAGAAGCCTGGATCCAAACAGACATTATAACACCCTAAGCCTCACCTTGAGCCACACATGTGTGTGTGTGTAGATATAGTAGTATACTGTGTGAAGGATTTCTGCCTGGTTAAATTCAAACCCTGGGGCATGACTGATTTTCTGTTATCATCAGTTTGTTTGAGTGCTGGATGGAGTGTAAGAAAAAGAGCCAAAAATAGAGAGAGGAGAGGGCAATGTGAAGTGATAATATGGGTTGTCAGGGAAGAGTTGGGGGCCCATCTGTTCCTAAAACAACCCATTTCCACTCCTCCTCCTCCTCCTCCTCCTCTGCTGCTCTCTTCATTCTGATGCACACATCTTGCAGCCCATAGACTCTTTTTGGGACGTTTTTATGCTAAGATACTGTACTTCAGCCGCTTCATTGACTCTGTTTCCTCCTCACTCCCTCTTCTGTTATGCTGAGCCCCGGTTTTAGGGGTTTCAGGTCAGAGGTCAGTGACCAAGTAAAAGAGGACTTTGTCTGTGCAGAAGAGGTCTGTGGAGAGCACACTTCCTGCTGACTGAAACCACGCAGACATACACACACACACAGCGTCTTGTTGCTTTTTGATAGAAGTTCCAGATGTTACAGTGCTTTGCTGTATGTCACATCTGTCTGCAGCAATGCATGCTAATTTCTGTGCAGTATTATTGCACAACATGCTGCTCTTTTCTTATACAGTATCAGAGCTGAAATATACCAATAAAAATCCTTAAATACAAAATGCAAAGAGAAAAATCTGAATTTGAGGTGAAATCTGTTGAAACGGTTTGATCACCTACTGTCAATAGTTTGTGTTGGCGAGAGCTGAAAGCAACCAGTCTGCTCCCCAGAAAGTTCATTATCTCATATGAATTTGTGTACTGTTCTTGCACTGCTTAACTTCACTTTTTTTTTGTTTTCCAGGGGGCTCGTGTTTGGGTCAAGGAGAAGGAGCAGCTGGTTCCTGCCACCGTTAACTCCTGTGGAGATGGAACACTTGTGCTCACAACTGACTATGGACAGGTAAGAAATGGACACACTCATATCCTCCTCAATGCTGACATAATACATGCACAAGCTGCAGGAAGAAGCACAGAAATTGATGGTTGTTTGGCTGACTGTCAGGATTGAATTCAAAGCACTACTGCTGAATTAGAGCTGCAGCAGTATGTCATGTGTCTAAAGGTCAGAGGAAAGGTGAAGCAGCATGCAGGTTCATCAGATCTATAGAAACTCCTGGTAATGACGCTCCACATTCCTGCCCTAGTTCCTTTCTCCTTCTCCTCCTCTTCATTCTCATACATATTCAAAAATTCATCTCTGACACACATACAGCTTTCAGAGAAGAGCTGGAATAGATAGAAAACGCTATGGAAGCAGAACATGCTCGTCTTGGATGTAAGGACAGAGCTGCCAGTTCTGAATAGCAAAACCTCAGCGGCAGTGCCAACCGCAAACATTTAACACAACAACCCTGCCAAAATAATGGAATTGAATGTTTAAATCTCGTTGTAAGTGTGCGTGTATGTCCTCATCTAATCTGTAGGACATGCACACATCGCTCTCTGGATTTAATGTTTTTTGAAAGCTGACACACACACACACACACACATGCGCTCCAGTTGGCAGCCTTTCAGGATGGAGCTAATAATAGAATATTTCTTTTTGCCTGAATTCAAGACTCTCTGTCTTTCCTTTATATCCTGAAAGAATGTCTACACTTTCCTGCATAGAAGCACAACGAATTTGTGGCCTTTTAGACACTATCTTTAAAAGCTTCTCCTCATGATGCAGCCACTTCGGTGTTCCTGTTTGGGGACAGGAAAGGACAGGCAATTCCCAAAATAGAGGATTGGTTATAGGAGCAGGCATTCTCTTTGCTCTGGATTATGAATGTCCTTAACCTCCCCCAACCCCCATACAGCGCTCCCTGCCTCCCTCTCTGCTAGCTGTTCTGGTGTTTAAATGTTGCCTCTGCAGGAGGCGGTGAATATTTGATAGAGAAATCAGCAGGATTGAGGAGCTACACTCTGTTACAACAGGATCTGACCACAACAGTCCCCACAGTCACCATCCATCCCCACTGCTCAGTCCTTTCTGGAAGTATTATATATTTTAGTTTTTTTTGTTTTTTTTTCTGCTGCTCTGTCACTCTGGTTCTGTAATCTACTGACCCTGACCCACATCACCACGTTATACTCATTCTGGGTCACAAAGGCTGCGGCTGCAAAACTGCAAGCATCATGTCAAATCAGCACCACTTCCCACAGGCATGCAGCTCTTTACATCATTCATTTCGTGTTGCTTTTTTCATGCCTAACATCACCTGAAGCTCTGGCAGATACTAGTGAATCGACTGGTAAAAACCCCACATACACACATATCTCCGAGCGTTTACCTTTCCCTTTTAAGTCTGTTTAGTTCATTCACTGTGTAGAGAATATGATTAGATTAGATCAGATTAGATGAAAGTTTAATGAACCCGTAGTGAAACTGGGTCAGCAAAGAACTGGATAGATGAAGACAGAACAAATAGATAGTATTGTAGACATTAAATAACGATACCATTAACAATAGAGGTAAAGGATTAAAAAGGAGCTCATGTTGTTTCAGTATTTTTGTTCTCATTATCAGTTTTAATATATGCATGGTTCACTCACTCTTCAATAACAATTGGTTGTGAAGAAATTTATATTTCAGCTTTGTGTTTATAGTTTTCTGCCTCGCGGTGATATTTCTTGTGCGGTTGCCGTGGATACGATGACAGAGTCAGCATCAGTCTCCTCCATACTTATAAGTGTGTTGTCACATGTTAAACCTGCATTGGATCACACAGAAACATGCATATACACACACAGGTTACGGTGGACGATGTGCTTTGCGTGACCTGGATTTCAGTGGCTATAGCGTGAAAGCTGCAGTGAGCTCACATGAGCACAGAACATGCTGCAGGGATGCATTACACACACAAAATGACAACTTGGACACACACACAACAACAACCTGCAAATGCACATAATGAAGTGTAGAGAAGACTTTGTGTGACATGAAACATGATGAACCTCTGACCCACAATTGTCCTTACAGTTTGTTGTTCAAATTTGATCATATTTTAACTTAATTCTCCAATCTGGTGAGAAAAATTTCTCTTTACGGATACATATGTAAACACACCAGCTCAGCTTTCCTATCTGCCATGTGAAGTATGTGTATGAAGTGTGTCATTCACCTTAGTGTTGATTGGGTCCTGTTGGGCATAAACAGAGCAACAGCTTTTTGCTAACCTCTTTTTCTTATTCAAACTCATCAAGAGGGACTTTATAAGACATATTTTTGGACTTTTAAGGCCATAGAATCAACATATTGTTTCACTAACTCTGCTGGAGAAATGAAGAAAGCTGTATTTATTACAAAAGATGAAATGAACATTGTTAACATGTTTTTCCAGTTGCAGATAGAGCAGCAGCAGTAATACAAATCTAATACTGTACTGTGATAGCTTCACCAAAGACCTCCTCTAATCCTAAACGTGTAACATGGAGGTCTGACTGGTCACATACTGCACTGTATGATACAGTATCTTGTACTGTTGAATAGAGGTCTACAGAATATATAGGTCACTGTGCCCACAGCTCTTTTCTCTCTCTCTCTCTCTCTACATCTTTATCTCGCTCGGTTCCTCTCTTCGCTCTGGCTGCTGCTAATATGGGAAGTCAGATGAAGAGGCTTGTCTCCCCCGGCTCTGCTCCTGAATCATGCAAAGCAGCTTCAGACATCAGAGAGCTTTACTGGAAGACTGTATGTGTGTGTGTGAGAGAGAGAACCAGGTGAAGAGAACAGCAGTGTTTCCGAAAAAAAAAAAAAAAACATTAGAAAATAATTGAAGGGAAGATGGTGACTGCGATTACAAAGTCATGTGAACAACATATTCTCATGTAGCAACATCACTGTTCTACAAGTCTGCTGAAACAGTCTGTTTTAATCCGTTCACTTGATAATGATGCTGCATTCAGAAACACAGACTGCTCCTCGTGCGTCACTTTTCTCTCTAATTCAAAGTCTTTCTTGTGTTTCTCTCTCAAATAATGAATTATTGAATATGAAGTATACCATTTTTAGCCTCTCTGCTTCATCATGTGTAGTACAGCTGCTTCACATGCAGTACATTGTTGCTTCTGTGTGCAGCAAGAGGCAGTGCACAGAATGTGTGTTAAAACCCACCAGAGGGCAATAGAAGAAGACTCCTCTCTCTTCTTCCACTTTAGCTGCATTTTATTTCTGTTGCTGACATACTTTCCCACTTTATAGTGTCTCCTCTGTCTGAACCACTTGGGTTGTTCCCAGTAGTTTTCCTTAAACGTTCCTGGTTTAAAGGACTTTATATTTAAAAACAACTTTCAGCAATGAGATTTTTGAAAGATGGTTTCTGAAGATTTTACACCTCAGATGTGTTTATTTTTGGTCGTGGAGGACTTTTATCATACAGCTCCTCTGGTTGGCTGTACTGTCTGTTGTGCTCTGTTTTTAAAGCTTAAAAAAAATGATGATAACATCTTCAGGTTATAATTCAGATATTGTGTGTCTGTTTGAGAATATGTGAGAAAAATGTAAGTCTTGGTACCAGATATTAATAAAACATAAGTACAGAGTACTGAAATTAGACAACATGTTGTGAGGCTTGACAGTCAAACCACACAGCTCCATTTCAGTTGTTGGTTTGATGTCTGCATGTGTGCAAAGCTTTATCTTCTGCTTAAGCATGCTGCTTAGCTCTCTGATTGAAATGTCTCTCAGTGAGGCTTCAATTACAAGCAGGGGGCTCAGATTGAGCCATTAAAGGCATTAAGTAAAGCAGTGTGAGGGATCCATGCACATTAGATACACAAAAAGATGGATCATGACAAAAACAAAGCACCGGTACAGTGCAGATGATGACAATGGAAAGAGAGAGAGAGAAGAGGGCGAAAAGAAGGACAGCTGTGGGAGGTAGAAATGTGGAAAATACAGGCTACACAGAGAGGGGTACATTAACGAAGAGTGGGACGATGTGAGAGAGGAGGAGGTCGAGAGAGAAGAGAGAGCGGAGAAGTAAATGACGGAGGATAAAAGACAGTGAGATACAAAGAGAAAGATAGATGAGAGAGGCAGAGAAGTGATGTTTGAGACATGATGGCATGCAAAAAAAAAAAAAATCAGGCTGGAGAGAGAGAGAGAGAGAGCCGAAGAGACGGAGAGTGATTTAATAGAGAGAGAAAGAAAAGGAGAAGGCTGAAGATAAAAACCTTCTCCAACACTAATGGACCTAGATTCACATTGACAGACTGTGCATCATCAGAAAGTGAAAAAAATCTAAACATGAACCTTCCATTATCCTAATAAAAGAAAAAACTGTGTTGTTCCCATCCTGACTCAGGAGCTGGTCTCAGATGGTAGAAGGTGAAAGAGTCAAGTGGTCGTCGTCATTGTAAAAATGCTGAGCTGTTAGCGGCTCTAACCATTGGTGAGTTATGCCCTCTCTAATGGAGGATGAGGGATAATTGGGTCATTTCATCACAGCTGAGCAAGTGCAGAAAGATTAGTTTAACCATCATCAGCATGGGATGTCTATACTTTGAGATTTAGGAGATCTACTGTACAGCACAGTTTTTTTTCTTCATGTGGACACAGTTGG
>JAVQJX010090806.1:0-17091 GCA_036025115.1 Ambassis agassizii
CACACAATACTGATTCTCATAACAAGGTTCAGGCTTTGATTCTGTGCATCTAATTACTGTACAACTGTACATTTGGAGGGGAGCACATCATTTATATGTGTGTGTCTCTACAGGAAGCCAGTCAATGTACACATGCACAATATAACACGTGCAGAGTAAAGATGGGTGAAGATCAAACTACCTGCTCATTCTGTTTTCAATCTGTGAGGTGATTTCATGAGTGAAAAAGAAATGAAAAAGCAGTCTCCTGCTGCTTGCAGAGTGAGAACATACAGATGGTCTCAGATTAATCTATTTGCTGAATCCCACTGTGGGAAAAAAAAACCCTAACTTGTTTCATAAAGAGAGAAAAATGAGAGAGTGAGATGAAGATTTATTTGTTGTGTGTCATAAAAAGCTGAGTTCTTATAAATGTTTGATGCAGTACTATTTACGTCTTCAGTAATTACCTTGTGTTTTACATTTTAGCATCATGCATCTTGATATAAGCAAACATACTGTAATCTTCGTATGGAGTAGCAGAAGCTTATTTAAGTGATTGTGAGTGTGTCTCTCTTTGGTTCAGTAGGTGCCATGTCCTCTCACTGCCATTTCCAATCTGTGAGAGTCATCTGCTTTAATAGGCTATCTGGCAAATGAAGAGTCCTGTGCACTGTAAATCTGAGGCTTCTGTTAATGGCAGCAGATTAAAACAGTTATGTCCTATGAAGTGTGCACTGACAAATTTCTTTAATGAACATTTTCTTTATGGCCAGTATTATTTCAGCATGTATAAGCACAGCTATGAGGAAGTGAAGCCTGACAACCACTGTAATTCTCCCCCGGACTGTCATATAAGAGAGTCTTATGAAAGTTGGACAAGGTCACAAAACTCTACAGTCATATAAAGAATTTCCCCCAAACATTTATATTTTTATGCTGTCTGATTTTCCTTTGCTTTCTCTGGAGTTATTTTATTATTATAGACAATTGCATTATCACAGACTGATCTGAAATCTCAATCTATACTCATCAAAATGTTCATACCTACTTTATATTCTAACCACAGGTATGAGAGTGATGGTTGGGCCCCACCCATGCCTGTGCAGACATATCTTCACCAAGGCATGGAGGATGAGCTAGAGGAAGAGGAGGAGAGGGTTCCCACCCCGCCCATCAGAGGGGTGGCCTCTTCCCCAGCTGCTGTGTCCTTTGGACAGCAGTCCACTGCCACCCTTACCCCCTCTCCCCGGGATGAGATGCAGCCCATGCTCCAGGCACATTTGGATGAACTGACCAGAGCATACCAACTGGACATGGCAAAACAGACATGGTAATGCAATGCAATGTTAAAAAGCATGTCATAGCTTAGCTGTTAAACTGTCTTTCTGTCCATCTGTGTTGACATATATCTTGATAAAAGCTGATAATATATGCATTGTTGTCATTTCAAAATGCTTACTGTACATTCTGATCCTGTTTATTGCTGCTTGGATTTATTTTGCTCCTGCAGTATTCCTCATGTCAGCTGTGTGCGCGCAGTGGAGATAAACCCATTTATCATTCCATTTTAATGGGTCCGTGCTACTACTTAGATGACTACTGTATTTTGTTCAGTCTAAGAGACACAATTTCTTACCCACGGTTGTTTACTTCCCCCCCCCCCTTACACCCATACAGCACATTCCATTGTTGTTGTGCTCATGCAAGTCAGATGAAGGCCATGCTTCATTCTGTCAGCAACGCAGAGAGAATGAGAGACTGGCATTCATTCATAACAGAGAAGTACGTGGTGAAGGTGGGGTGGGGGTGGGGGGCAGGGCAGCCTTGTCAGGAAGGAGATGTCATGTTACTCAGTAATGACTATGTTGGTTAGAGAGCATCTCTGACAACACCAGAGGGCCAGTAATTACAACCAATTCCCACTGCAAACCGCGTCAAAGACTTTGCACTCCTCTAACAAATGCGGCTGTCAGGAGAGCAGGCTGCCACTGAGGTGACAGCCATGTGTCGACAGGCCTGGAGAGCGTGCCTTTGTACCATCCACAGCAGCAATTAGCAGGTCATTGTGTTAGCATGCAAGCGGAACTGTAGAATTAGTGGAATTGTCCAAATTTATTCAGCAGCTCACATAACTAAGGTATCTACCATTAAATATGCATTTTCACATACATCCTTATTTATTCATCATCTTGTGGTATAGAATACTCCCTTTACTCTCTCTATATGCATCACTCCTCCACATTACTTGATGTTAACATGCTGTTTTTTTTTCTTCTTGCCAGGCACATGCAGGGAGGCTCTCTTCCTCCCCAGGCTCCAGCTCCTCCAGTGGGCTACGTGTCGAGCACAATGGTTTCCGACCTGGAGACTGACCTGCCTGATGAGGAGGAGGAGGAGGATGGGGATGAAGGCTATGGAGCCAGGCATCCACGTGGTATTGAGCACACACCAGGGTCTAGCATGGACAACCTGGACAGCTCTTTAACAGGTAGGGGAACTGGATTCAGAAATGTTGTTATTTAAAAAAAAAAATGTATTCAAATCTCATTGTTGTTTAACAGTAAATGGATTGTTGTCCATGACATGTTCTTCACAAGATTGCCATGTCTTAATTTTCATGCCAACATGCCTACTGAGTGTCCCTCAATCAAGTTTTTTAAGCACTTCTGGCAGACTCAGGGGAATTATAATTATCATTTCCAAAAAAGAGATAAGAAAGTCCATGAATTTTAAACAGGACAGTGAGAGGGAAATTAAGAGGAGGGAGAGGAAGCTGAGAATGACTGTGATTTAACTCACACAGCTCCTGAGCCAGCGCCAACCATATCTTCCCGAGGAGATTTGAAATAAATTTCACGTGCGGCATATTCCATTCCAGACTAGAGGCACCATTTCCATTTTTACAACTCACTGAAAACTTTTACAGCCGTCTGCTAGGGGGACACGTGAAGGGCATGACATTGTAGCTGCAGATCTGATTTCTGGACTGCTGATCTCATACTGACCAGGCCATAGTATGGATCTGCAAGATAAAGGAAACTGGAGAAACATATAAGAAAAATGCATGACATTTGCAGGGCAGGTTTGCTGTTATAGTGTAACATTACATGTCACTCAGGTCATCCAACAAAGTCTGTGTCTGTAAGAATAGGGAATGCATAGTCGGGTGTTTATTTGTGGAAAGAAACAGGGAGAAAATATCAGAAAGCATGAGAATAAAAGGACTGGCAGTGCTGCTTGTTGGTCTACTCTGTCAGTGGCAGCCCTAAAGAGTAGTTTTCCATGGGATGATGGAGCAGTGGTTTTGGTAGCGCTGACACATGCTCCTGCTGATGTATTTAGAAGAATATAAAACAGCAACCAGGCTCTAATCTACAGCATCTCTCCTCCACTGTATTACTCTGAAGACAGCACTATTTCTTTTTATCTCTCTGCAAGTCTGCCTCTCACCCCATCCTTTGACAGCATAGACTCGGTCCCGGCTCCAGGGTTAGCGGGAAGAAGAGAGGGAAGATAGTGGAAGCTGCTAAGATTTATTGTGGCCACCATTTTGTGTCTGTACAAATAGAGGAGGGTATGAGTGAGATTCCTGTCAAGCGTTTCTTGATAGATTTGTCATTGTTTTAATAATATGGAAATAGGTCTGTTTTCATAATGTTATTCCAAAGGCCAGTAAATCAAACATTTTCACTGATGCCCCAGAAAAGAAAAAAATCTTCTCCTTAGGGCCCATTTTTCATCAGCAGTTTGTCTGCTCAGGTCTTCTGATGCGTTATTCTGTGTTAATGCAACATATTTTTAGCTGATAAATGTAAGTCTTCATGTTGTGGTGGGTATTGCAGCCGTTTCGTTTGAGCTGGAGAGATGAAGTGAGCACATATTGTAGGTATTATTTGGCTTTGTATGGGTCATGCAAAGCTGAGATGGTGTAGTTGTGAGGCTGTTACGCCTACAATGAGCTGAAAGCTTGGCTGTTCTGGGCGATTACTCTCCCATAAAGCCTTGCCAGGTTTGTGAGGAGCAGGGTCATGTCTCCTGACGGCAGGTAGAGAAGCCCGCTCGTCAGGGGGAATGATTTTCCCACTTAACGACATGCAGATTAGGGTTTCCGTCATTATAAATCAGTTTTAGTGGCAGGAGGGACGTAGCCTGCCCCCCCCCCCCCCCAACCATCCAACGTTTACTGCCCTTGCTCTTTCTGTGCACAGAGCATTGGAGGTGTCAGCCTGTGCCTTTTAGAGAACACGGTTTGGCCCATTGCTCTGGTTCAAGACATGATAAAATAACGAAACCTTGGTTTGGAGCCAAAGGAAAAAAAAAAGAATTTAAAGGGCAAAAAGAAAACCAGATTGAATTTTTATCAAATTATGTTACAATGATCACGGTTTGATTGGACTGCTGTTTCACAGAATAGAAGTGCTCCAGAGGTTCTGCTGTAGAAAATGGCAGAAAAGTCATTCTGTGATGTGATTTGCTGAGGCAGTGTTCCTTTGCTGAACTGGAGGACTTGGAATCTTCAGCGCTTTGGCTGGCACTGCCTATACGTCATTATCTGCCCTATTCTTTGTGGGAGGATTGAACCCAGTGGAATTGCTGTCTTTCTTTTCTTGAGAAAAACTAGAAGAATTTCAAAGAAAATAGCAAGGAAAGTTGGAGAGCCCCAAGTAGTTACAGCTTTGGATTTCAGTTAGTCCTGTGAAAAGAGGTTGTGTGAGGTGGTACTCTACCCTATGCAAGCATATATTTTATAGAAGTTTCCATCAATCCGAGTGAATTTTCTTGCAATAAGAGTAAAAAGCTGTCGCAACTTTTGCTGGTGAAGGCACAATTCCCTGAAGTCACATCCAGCACCACCGTCGCTCTGAGAAAGAGAGAGACAGCAAGAGACTCACAGATGGGGAAGCTGGAAAACACTTTGAATGGGATTTCCCAGTGTGTCTAGAGAAATAAACCACAGTCAAATCACCAAGTTTTATGTCCAATATGACATGTGTTACATTGTATTGCAAAGGGAAGTACCATCTGAGAGAAGAAACTCTGCATCTGATTCTTTTGTTTACTTGTGTCACACTTTGCAGCCGTCCTGGCCAGGATTGTGCCATCATTTCATTTCATCACATTGACCTTTTAATAAATCCTGCCGCGAACTTTTTGTCCCCATCGCTCTCTCAACAACCTTTACCCTCACACCTCCCCACTTTTCTGTTACACCAGTCTGTTCTATCACATCACACTGTGTGAGGGAGAGATCGAGTGTGTGAGCCGAGCACTTGGGTTCATGCCACTTTAGCAAAGTCTGCCAAACCAGTCCCACTGAAAGCTGTCACATTAGCCGACTGTTCTCTGTGTTTCTGCTTGCCAAAGTGACATATTTGTATTGGCAGACTGATACTTTTATATTTAAAGTGCTGGCTTAACTTTTTATGTGAAGGGAAAAAAATGAAGGCACAAAGAAATATAGTAGCTTTAAAGCCAAACATACTGACAGTATATAGAGAAGTTCTTTGTGTGTCCTTTTGATTCTGTCAATGCTTTTTTTTAATCAGCACTAAAATAACAGAGTAAAGAGACTCTGATTTCCACCTTTCTCTGGAGGATGTTCATCAAACAGTGCGTGCATACCACCAGGTGTTTGATTCAATACTCTGTTTTTGTGAGATGTCACCTGAGGCAGTTAGCTCTAACTCTGCTCCGCACAGGTGGGCTTATTGTTCTTTATCAAAAGAAAAGCAAATTCTGTTGATGACAGTCCTGCTGTTCCTCTGTGTACATTATGCCGTGTGTGTCCGTGGATGTATGTATATGCAATTTATGTGTTTGTAAAAGATGAAAAAGGAGCAGGCCAGAACAGAATGACTACACAAAAGCACTCACTTGCAAGACAGAAATGCCCTGCAGCACAATCTGTAGGACGTTTGAATCCTTTTTTTCTATGATCACTCAATACTGTCATCCATCTTGCAGAATCCCGGTGCAGATGTTCAGAGTGTCAGATCATATATCCATAAAGGATATGACCACTGAGCCCAAAAATATAAATGTGACCATGGTTCAATTTGCTTTTTCACTCACACACACACACACACACACTCTTCTAACATGCTCACACACACCCACATGTGTTGAAATCTGTGGTGCTCCACAGGGTCCATGGTGAATGGCTGGGGCTCAGCCTCAGAAGATGACCGTAATTTCTCCAGCCATAGGTCCAGTCTGGGCAGTTCATCTGATGGCTCCATCTTTACTCACTGCAGCTTTGCCCAGGCCCTGGTGGCCGCTGCAGACAAGGCAGGCTACCACATTGAGGGCACAAGCCTCAGCAAGAGAGGTTGGTTTGTTTGGAGACCAGATACTCACTGCTGGACTGGAATCTCTACGAGTGGCAGATCATTTGCTCCTTTCTGCTCTGTTTGCTCCTCCTGTCATACACTGGCTGGCGTTTCCCACATAATGCTGCCTTGATTTCCTTTCTCCTGCTTGTGGGTGCTGTGCCCAGGTTGTGCATGGTACCAGTATATATGGCAATGCTGCTCTTCAACCACTCTTTAACTCTCCTGGCTTTGCACTCTTGGGTTTAATGTATAATAAGACTTGTAACATGGTGCTTCCTTTCTCTAATCAAACCCTTTATATTCTAATAGGTTTTGGGATCTTGATTGATAACCTGTGTCCTTCTTCCCACTGCCCAAGTTCTTTAATGTCTCTATTAACCAGCTGGCTTGTGGTCTTGTATCCCTCCTGCAGGTAAAGGCTTGTCCCACAGGCCCCGGCCCAGCAGTCCATTTTCAACAGATGGCAGCACAGTCGGCACACACAGCTTGGGCCACCAGAGGGCCACCAGGCCCGCACGCAAACCCCGAAGTCAGGGCACAACACCCCACAGGAGAGATGCTGGTGCAGACGGTGAGGCAGAAACACACTTGGAAAAGTTTATGTTGAAAGTTTCCTAAAACATCTGTTGTTGTTGTTGTTGTTGTAATTGCATTCAGTTGTCTTACTGTGACTTCTTCTTTGCACAGACCTACCTCCTCCCCCGGAGCCTCCTCCCTGCCAGGGGCAGGGCCGTATCCAGGGGGCCCGCAGTATAAGCAGCATGCTCCCCCCCTCAGATAGGAAGGCTTCTTCCCTGGAGCGTCCGCCTTTGTTGGGACCCCTGTGTGGGCCAGATGACATGAAGAGCTCCATTGACAGACAGACGCGCACTTCTCTGGATCATCATCGCCAGGCTCAAGACCGGCTGGGCTCAATAGACCGAGCCGATGATGGACGCTGGGGACACAAAACAGGTACAGACGAGTCTGCAGCCATGCAAATACACCTGCAAAGAACATGTCCGCATTATATTCTAAACAACATTAATCAAATGATGACTTGTTTGTTAAGATGAACATATCATTCATTGGATTTCTAGAAAACAAGGACATAGTTTTGTGTTGAAGTTAGCTTTCATGCTGCTTTGAGACATGGCTCCCATGAACAGATTGCACCGTCTGCCACTTGCTCTGGTTTCCAGAATGCATCCTCCCCAGCCCTCCCTCAGCTTTCCCAGTGCCCCTGTAACTGTTGCCAGTATTAGTCTGCTCCTTTCCAAGTGAGGCAGGAGGCCCCAGCAACCGAAATGCACTCTAATCGTTTCAGCTTTATTTCCTCACACCAGCAGCAGCCACTCTACACCCCATCTGCGTGTGTCTGTGTTCATAGATCTGTGTGTGCATGTTGGAGTGTTACAGCTCTCCATGCTGTGCACCCTGGCTTCTTTGTGCCAGGACTTCCTCAGACAGTTAATCTGAGACTGTGAGGCAAAGACAGGTGCATCTTTACAGAAAACCCTGTAGGTGAATTCCCATATGTGTCAGAGTGCTGACTGACTCACAGCAGAATCCACCGAGGTCGGGGCAGGCTCTATTACAGTCATTAGTGGAGCAGTGGGGAGCAGTTTGATGAGATTTCACGCAATGACAGAGACTGCTGAGGGTCAATGTTATGCTGCCCTGCAGCAGGGGGTGCCACAGCAGCCAGTGGTCCCTCTGTTGTTGTATTTACCCCCCTCATAAGGCAGGTAGCTGTAAGGCCGTGTGTGAGGCAGAGAATCCTCTCCTGTGGCACAGCCTGGCATTGCTTGTTGGCACCGCCACTCTGCAGATGTCATGGGTGGAGGGGTGGTGGTTTCCAAAGTGCTCTTTGTGTCTGTGCATCAGATGTTAGATGTGAATCGCTGCAATAATAAAAGTCACGTGTCCACTTCCCAAACTGAAATTATGCCTCTCGGTTGCTGTGCGTTTTCAGAAGAAGGGTGCCTGCCATACAGTAAACCATCATTCCCCTCCCCCGGTGGCCACAGCTCCTCCGGCACAGCCTCCTCTAAGGGCTCGACCGGCCCACGCAAGACTGACGCCCCACGGCAACCACAACAGTGGACCGTCACAGAGCACGCTGACTTCCTGGGGACCAATGGACAAGGACAGTACTCAGGAGAGTTATGTGAGTGATTCAGTATTTACAGCGTATATAATGACCAAACAATACTTCATATTTCACTCCACTTATCTGGACTCAGTGTGTCCACCAGTACTGGAGATCAAACACTGAGTGACCATCTCTACTAAATGACTTGATAGCCGCTGCATGACTAACTTTTTGGCAGTCATTAACAAATATTTAGAAGGTTTTTTTACTGCTCTGACATTTAGTTTTGTCCCTCTGTCTGTTCACAGAGTGATCTGCCTGGGGTGTGACCTGGAGAGAAGCCGCTCCGTCCTTGGAACAACAACGCCCTCCTCTTTGTTGGGGCAGTGAACTTTGTCCTTGCCTGTGTGTTCTCAGAGAGAAGGAGTGCGGTGGAGAGAACCACAGAGAGAAGCAGTGTCACAGAACTGTAAATGTGATGTATAGACACAGACATACTGTACATCTCACTATGTTTTCGTCCTCAAGAAAATATTTTCCACCTCCTACCTTACTGTAATTTTCTTTTGTTAGAAAAAGGCAAGTTAAAAAAAAATGAAAACAGCTATATGAGAACAAATTTTCTGGTAACCGCCCTTGTGGAAAAGGGAATTTTGTTTCCTGTAAATATATTCTTTAACTTCTTGTTGCATTGCTATGCAAGCCTGATTCAGTTTGAGCTTTTTATTTCCATAAACAGGAACAGTTGGGTTTTATCTGGTTATTTGTATTATATGTGAATTGAGTGGCTGTTGTGCCATAAAAATAATTGTTTTATAATCCATTGTTTGTTGATAGGTACCATTAATTATTATCATAATTATTATTATTATTAATTATTGTTTTTTGCACTGCAATTTTTGGTGATAAGCACAAAAACATAGCTCCTGCTGACATGAAGAACCGGAAGAATATGTGAAGAGGAGTTTCTGTACTGTAAAGTAAAGAGAAGAAAATTATATACTAATGTACAGAGAGATTTAAAGAGTAATGCTTTGCTCACAGACAGCAACAAATAAGGCACCCATTTCCGTACAAGTAGTTGAGACAAATTAGATGGCTACAGTTGGCAGACACAAGATTCCTGAGGGTCTGAAGGGCAGATGTGAGGCCAGAGGAGGCGATGCTGTATTACTGAAGGTGATTTACTGTCCTACAATTTATATGGATGTACTTTTGTTTTTTGTTTTTTTTAAAAGCATCTTTAGACATTTCAAGGTATTTTTTTTTATGAATTACTGCCTAAATGATTTTACTACACTGAGTTTACGCTCCTTATTCAGCACACACTCACAATAAAAACGCACTTACAGAGGCAGATATAATATTTTAAGGCCTTAATAGTTCCAAACACAAACAAAGGTGTCATTAGTAGTGATGGTACTGCTAAATTATCAGTGGAGCATCAATTTGTTTACATCTTTTACATATTTTTTTTTAAACGTTTAACTTTGTTTTTAAAGCACTTACTGTTTTATATTTGTTATTTGTGGTACAGTATCAAGAAAAACAAGGTTCGTTGTAATGCAAGTTGGTGCCTCAGTTATGATCAGCACAGTGTTGTGTCTGTTAAAAAAAAAAAGTGTGTGTGTACGACGTAGCTTTGAGTTGGAGAAAGGCCTTGTATATTCATGTTCGGTCCCACTGCCTCCATGTCTACAGCCACAGTGAAGAGCAGAACACTTTCCGTCTGCCTGACTGCCACACAAACACTCGTCATCTGCCGCTTTTGACTTCTCAGCCTCTTGTCCTTTTTTTTAAAAAAAAAAAAAAATGAGACGCTTCTTCCTTTGTATGCCTTTTATGGACTCCAAAACGCTGCTTACAACAATGTTTTCAATATTAATGTTCAGGATTTTTGTGGTTCAATGACTGTTTGTTTTTGTCTTTTTTGTACTGCTAATGTTGATAAAAGGGGAGGGTGGGAAAAAAGGCCATCCGATGCTGTTGTACTGTTGTCGTCATGCCATTGTCTTTTTTCTGTTTTCTTTTTTTTTCTTTTTCTTTTTAACCATCCACCCAGTGGCCAGTGTTCTGGAAATGAGGTGCAAAGAGTATCTCAGGTTATTTTACATTCTGGTGGTGTTTATGTATGTGTATATATGTGTATATATCCATACGCATCTCCACTTGTTTATGCCATTCCATTCTCATTGACAAAGTTATCCCTCTCATGTCCGATTCTGTCGTCCCCTCTCTTCTTTTCTGCTGTGGAGTATAATGTGCTGGTTCATCCACCTTAAGACAAGATGTCAGTAAAAGAACATACCAAATTAAGATTGATATTTCTAATGTCTAATGCGTTTTAGTGTCTCTTTATTACTTTTCTTTTAAATCACGGTGTCGTTTTGTATTTATTAAAATGATAATAAAAAGTATATTGTGAAATATGCATAAAGATTCGTGAGATATAAGATGTGTTTTTCTGTTCCTCGTAAAGTGTAGTGTCAGAGCTGAGCAGCGAGGCCATAAAGAGATGATGATGATGAGGCACACTGTGCTCTCAGTGTGGTGAGGTGCCGGGTCAGTAGTCGTCTGAGTCACTCTTCGTCTTGCATGTTCACTGCACTGCTCTTCTCATGTCAAAACTAAAGAAACTTTTCAACACAATGAATAAAAAGTGCTCACAATTTGCTTGTCCAGACAATAAGAGAAAACGTCTGTTTTTGGAAGGATGAAAGTGCTTTCCCTCCCTTTTGTTTTGTTTTCTCAATATTGTTGGTTCTTTGTAGCCTATCTGTGTGTTGACTTTTTTGCTATAAAAGAGGATTAAAAAAATAAATAAAAGTTGTCGCTGAAGTCTTTCTGTACAGTACGAGGTGAGGTGACGCCTTCATCCAATGCCATTTCTACAGTTACATCCTCCTTTTTTTCTGTAAACCACCTTCTGTATTCACTTGCATGTCCTTGTCCAAGAAGAGAGTGGATCAAGAAAATAAACTTTTACAGACTCATTCCCATGTCCTGTAAAATAAATCCATGTTCTTTTCCCCCCCTTGTACCTGGATCAATATCAAATAAAATATTTTTGAAAAATGGAAAATGACTTACACTCTGTTCGTACTTGATAAAACAGCTGCTCCACTGAACAAAAGATCAGATAAACACACAGGGGGAAAGGTTTTAATTTGGTAGCTTGACTACTTATATGAGAGGGACTGATTGAATTTTTTCAATGTAGCCATATCTTTATTCACACACTGAATCTTCTTGTGTTTCCTCTGCAGCTGTCTCTGTTTGGGAGGTTCTGTAAGATGGTGACACTTTTCCATCAGCATGGCTGCCTTTACACCTCTGACAAACACAGATCTGACACATTTGTCTTTGAGTGTTTTCACTGTTTGGATTGTTCCAGTTGAAAATGGTGGAACAAGCTTCATCCATGATTACAAACTTTTGTCCCTTTACATGTGCCAAATCCACTGCTCATCAAGTCCCTGGAGTTTCAGGATCTTGTTTGTCATCCAGGTCTTTTGTGCCACATTGTTACACGCAGACAAAGGACCAACACTGCATGAAGCCTGACTTTGTGTGTGATCATTCAGTGAGCTGAACTTCTGCTTTTAAGACACAGACTTTATACGTATACTGCGGCCAATACATTAAAAATGCAAGCTCGCCGTTTCTATGAAACACACCTCCTTCAGTAGTATTTAACTCAGCAAAAATGTGTGTTTGCTGCTGTGTGTGTGTGTGTGTGTGTGTGTGCAAAGCTGTGTATGTTTGAGAGAGTTCCTGACTCAGCTGTGTTTCATGTCAAACCAATCCTTACCTCAATCCTTCCAATGGAGCAACTTCAAACACAAACTCAAATCTTCTAAATCACAGAGACAGGCAGCTCCTATCGAGTTCTCTCACACAGAGTAAAAATAAGAAGTAAAAAAAACTGCAGAGTGCATCATTCTTTATACACTCTGAGTGTAGGAGGAATGACAGCATGATAAACACAACATGTCCTGACAACAATCTGTAGCATTTTTAAATATAGCGCTAATAACAACAGCTGGGCCTCGCTGATTCATCAAAATGTGTAAGCATCTTTTTTTTTTTTTCCTGGTTATCATGCTGAGCGTTTTTTTTTTGTTTTTGTTTTATGTTGTCAGCAGAACTCACCTGACTCAACCAGCCTCCAGAAGAACGTCCAGATGTGGACTGTACCATTCAGCAAAACAGACATAAACATCTCAATGCAGCACCAATGTTTACATTTAATCATCGCGTTTCTATTTTGAATGTATCCTTCACTATTTGTTTTTGTCAAAATGCTAATAATAATAAAAAAAGGATCGTTTTATGAAGTCACCCCTACCAGTGCAATGGACTGTCCCATCGCTGCTGTCAATCATGCGCACCTGCAGTCCACACTTCCGGTTTTTCCCCCGTTGAAGTTGACGACGCGTACAGTTTAAAAAAAACTGTAACCGTTGTTGTCATGACAACGGACCATAACTGAAATATTCAAATTTTAAAAGATTTTTTTTATTTTAAACGACGTTTTGTTCGGTTACAGTTGGATTTTTCCCGAGCTGATAGGAAAGAAAGGACACCTGGTGTGAGGTAGGACAGCTCACTGTGCTAATTTGTTTGTTTATGGCTGGTGTAACATGAAGAACAGCTGGTTAAATTGAATGTTTGTGGGAAAATGTGTTGAAATATTGTTACATAATTAGCCATACTTTTGTGAACAAAGTTTGAATACAGGTTTCTTATTTATTGTGTGTCTGGCCTATTGGATACTCAGCAAGGAGTTAGCTGTGCGTCTTGATTAGTTTGAGCCCTCAGAAAAAGTGTTTTTCATTAAGTTGTGCTGAACACATGAGCTTTGTGAATGTATTTTTAGTCCGACATTTAGAAACCATGGACAGGTGAAACTATTTATTGATTATCTTGTTAAGAAGGAACTGTCATTGTGTTGTATTGTTGTAATATAGAACAAAAACCTTGTGTCTGATATATTATGGAGCATCTCTGAAGCTGCAGGTCTTGCAGGGTGCTCCTGATATGAAGTGAAAATCTGGTCCATGTAAGGACAGAGTCATGGCTTCCTAAAGGACACTGCTGAATGTGTGAAGTCATGAGAATCTGCTGATGACTTATAAACTGATAAATGATGCTGTCCAGGCCTGTGAAAGTCCAGATGTACATTTGTCTATGTTTAATCAGTGTAATGTTTCTACGTACTGACTGATTGATTCAACATTGGCAGGCTATTAAAGGATAATGTTTTCATTCCACTCACTTTCTGTCTTTATGGTGGATTTATGCAGAAAAAAAACGGTAACCCCTCAGCTTATTTAAGGAAGTACTACTGATGTCTGAACAGCTATTTATGTGTTTGTTTGTTTGTTTATAATGGTGAGCTTTTGGGCTGATGCTGCTGTGGCAGTTTTTTTTTACTGCACAAATCCGCTTATTTATCCTTTTTTACCTTAGTGTCAGGTGTAATTTTAGTTGGTTTTTTGGAAGAAGGTTGCTTACTTTTGCACCACAGTGATTCCATAGTCCTGTGTGCATTCACATTTTCAAGAAATTTTGGGCTTTAACATACCCTAATTAAGAGATTTCTTTCTTTATCTCTCGTTTTGAATTTGCAGACTTGGAGATTTTTAAAATGCAAAAGCAGTAAAGTGTAAAATTTAATTTCCTGATATGTCTTTAGAATGGCTGAGCGGTTTTTGCATTCACATTTATGGAAAAGGTTCAGTGATCTATCCTGACCCTTTAAACAGCCCCCCCCCCCTTCCCCCCCCTCAGTGAGGTCTAGGAGGGAACTGCTACTGTTTCACACCTCTTCCTCTGCCTGTGTCTGGGGGGCAGGACAAGTAATGACTGCTCTGCTGCTTGCCAACAAAGCAACTTTCCCCTTCCCAATCCCATCTTTTATTTCCAACTGTTTACCAGTGTGCACTCCACCTCGTCCTCATTTCTCACCTCTGCCGCAAATATGCACTTTGCAATTGGCTTACCTGCTTCCTGGCGTAGTCCCAGAAGCCTTTGCTTTCATACGGCTGTGTAATTGTTGCATCAGATGTTGTCGGGGACAGTCTGGAGAGAGCAGAAACTGGTTAGCCAGGCAGAAGGAAATCAGCTTTGCTCAGCAAATACATACTGCATCAGGATACAAGTTATAAGGCAGTGAGAGCAGAGTGAGTGTGCATGTGAATGTGTGTGCACTTTGATGTCTGTAGTGGTGTGTTTGCGCTGGGAGACGGGAGCTGTGGTGTGTGCGCTTGCATATATTGGTGTGTGTGTTGATGAAAGGAAGCATCTACTGCTTGTGCTGCAGGATGTTATTTTCCTCCTGCTTTTCTCCTCCCCTTTGTCTGCGGACTGGTGACAATGAGTGGAGGTGAGAGGGCAGCAGTAGCAATGCAACACCATTCATCACACATGTCAAACTGTTAGACCAGCTGTGTGGGACAAGCGGCAGACATTAACATTTCATCCCTCCTCCCCTCCCTCTCTCCCTCTCAGCCTGTATCTCTATATATTTCCATCATAGCTCCACATGTGATAAACGACTCCAGAAGCCACATAATTTTCCAACTGTTTGGATGAAAACATGGTGTTATTGACCCGCACTTCCCATATATTGAGCTTTGTGCCACAGACGAGACCAGCTGGCTGCATGCAGTTATTCTCTGATAAGACTACACTGTCCCCACATGCTGTCTGGGTCTGAGGGTCGGTGGTCTTTGATGACTGACACCGAGAGTAGAACAGGACCTAGCTAATCACAAGTACACTGATGAATCCATGATAAATAAACTTAAAAAAATCAAATAAAATCACTGGTCAGAAGGTTTTGTCTTTAGCAACTTGTATATTAGCTACATCTTTAGGTAAGAGGTGAAAAAAAATATTATTCAAATAGTTCCCCATTACCTTTGATTATATATTTACATTGTGTGTTCTGCAAACAAAGATTTGTCAAGATTTTGTCATGTTTGTTGCTATGGCAACAGGTCTAGATGAATGTTAAAACTCCTTGATCCACATACAGGGTTTATTTACCGGCATGTCATTTTTTGGGTGTTGGTCACCAAACTCACTTTTTCACCAGCAAACATATAAATATCAAAGATTTTAATGGCCGTTATGAGAAGGACGGATGACGAGATGATGTAGGTCTTTTGCCACAGTAATATCAGTGACATGTTATACACTGTATTTCTAGGATTTTTACACCAGTGGATTCAGACCGGAACAGACCAGTCCAGTCCAATCAGGCCTCACACTCAAATCATATCCAGCTCAACAGATGTAATGTGCCATAGATGATTTGTCAGTGTTTTATGCTGCATTTATAGCTTTGCGGACGCAGTTTATTCGACCACTGATTACTCTTTTATATTGAAGTGCTGCTAATTGGCAATCAGGCTAATGTGAACTTGGTACAAGTGTTTTGAATTATGTAGTTAGTTTTCTGTGTTTTTTTTTTGTTTTTTTTTTTGTCTTTGCAAGTCGTTATCTTTTCCCTTGGATTACCGCCTCCCCCTATGAAACTTGCATACTCTTTGTCTCTATGCAGTTCTAACCTTGAGGCTATCTTTCTATGTGACTCGTTTGGTTTGTTTTTTCACTCCACTTTGTCATCATCCTTGCCTGCCTACACTTTTCTTTTCTCCTCACTTCTCTTGCTCTCCTTGAGATTTTGTGGTTCAGTTAGGTGTGGCGTGGGAGGCGGCCCCTACATTTCACCTTGCAGTCTTTTCAAAAGGCTACTATTCATTCAGGCAGAGAGCACGGATGTTCATGAAAGAGATTTTATTCAAAAGCAAACTCTGCAATTGGTTGTCATGTATTGTAATGACATCCAGGAAAGGTGAAAGCTGCTGAAAAGAAATGGCTAGATGCATTATTTCACTTTGCTAACTACTGTGTGTGTATCTGTGTGTGTCTGTGCTGCCACTGGATATTTGAATTTAAGTGTGCCTGTCTTGTACTGACTATGTTTCTGAGTAAAGAGCTTGAGGTGCTGTTCCAGTGGGCTTTAAGAGTGCCATTGGCTGTGAGTGGGATGGCTTGATGAACAATCTCTTAATCAAAGCTTAATTGTTTAGCATGATCCTGAGTGACCCGCTTAATGGAAACCCCCCCTTGATTAATGATGTGTGTTAACAAACACAGTGGGAGACACCCCAAAACCTTGTCTGACTCTTGTTAATTAAAGGCTGAGTCCAACAGTATCAGAGGCTGGGTTATATGCAGGGTAACAGAAGAATATATGTACGCTTTGTAGAGAATAAAAGAGCATGTTGTAAAAAAAAAAACATAAACTCTTCAGTGTTTTCTCTCTCCCTGTGCACGTCCTTCAGATCTTGCCCACTAAAAAAAAAGACATTTCAAAGGCAATGTTCTGCCGCCTGATTGAATATCACACAGAAAAAAAAGAAGCAGCTTTACCAAGGCCAGCTTTTGTCTCTTGTTGTATGGCAGAGTCATGGAAAACTATCCTTTTCAGCCCACATGTACAGCCAGTTTTAATCTAACTTTTATGGGAGTTTTTATCATCATGTGTTAGGAGCTCAGCTTTACAAGCAGAAATCTTTGATAAGGACTTAAAGTGAAAATCTGCCCTCATCTTAAATGTTGACAACAAAACACTAAAGCTACTTTCAGTGGTAGAACTGAATAATCCAGTCATTTTTTTATACAATAAAA
>JAVQJX010090823.1:0-10271 GCA_036025115.1 Ambassis agassizii
TTTATAGTCAAGATGAGACTGGCTATTTAATGCATATAACATTAATTTAATGTCCCCTCCCCCCAGGTTTTAGGTCAAATATGAATATGGTGTCTTCCTAATGCTGACATTCACACAAACAACCCATTTAACCACAAGAATCTGTTTATTATGTTTGTATGTGAATTCCAGAGTACAAATATTTTGCTTTTAAAAACGACTGAAAACATAAAATCAAAAACACAGTAGAAAAAAAATAGGTTATCAACCTGAGAAAAGAACAAAAAGTCAAAACATTACCTGGACATAATAATGTGGCTGAAAATCAAAATATGATCAACACGGGTCTGCTACATATATGCCGCTTGTAGTCTGTCAAACCATGCAGTGTCATCATAACAAATGACATTTCCAAGTGACAACCAAGATTTAACTTTTGTATTTTGATACATTAATCAGCAACAGTAGAAATACACCATTATTGTAAAAAAAAAAAATCAGAAAAGAAAGGGAAACTACGTTTACAACAAATTTCTATTAAAAAAAAGAGGAGGGAAAAATCAGAGGACCCACAATGTATGTGTCCACCTGCAGATGAAACTGTCTCAACCTTAATGCTAATGCCTATGCCCGTTTTAGATTACACACTAGTCTTTGCTTACAAAAACACCTTATTTGTAGAGGTAACAAGGCATTCCTGTGCGCTTACTAATAATAACTGATGAGTGTAATTGTGATTCCAAGTTTGAAATATACATGAAGATACCTCTAAGGAAAATCTGCTACTAGTAGCACCAAAGAAGACATGTTCACACATTTACGGTTATCACAATCATATGATATATATATAGAACCTCAAACCAAACTACTAACTAAGTATAGAGGAAGGAAAGGGGGTGAAGGGACAAGAGGACAGCATATAGTAAATCAGAAAGCATTTTAAGCCCGCTCTCCGCGGATGCGGCGTGCCAGCTGGATGTCTTTGGGCATGATGGTGACACGCTTGGCATGGATGGCGCACAGATTGGTGTCCTCAAACAGACCCACCAGGTAGGCCTCACTGGCCTCCTGCAGATGGCAGAAAAAAACTTGTAAGCACTTTGGTGGAATGATGACACAGGGCACTTTGTACATAAAACAAATTTAATACCAACCTGCAGAGCTCCGATGGCGGCACTCTGGAAACGCAGGTCAGTCTTGAAGTCCTGGGCGATTTCTCTCACCAAACGCTGGAAAGGCAGCTTGCGGATCAGCAGCTCAGTGGACTTCTGGTAACGACGAATTTCACGCAGAGCCACAGTTCCAGGCCTGGAGAGGGATAAATGAATATTCAAAGGGACTGGATGGAGTGGATTAAAGGAATTAGACTCTTTTTACTGGTACTATCACGGTAATGTCTGATACAGTGAATTGCTTTCTCAATCTCAAAAAATTTTTTTTAAGGGAATGATTATGAATTCCACACAAGAGTTGTGATACAGTATGTATTCCTGAACTTGAAATACCAGTTGTGTGTGTGAAAAGTAGCTCCTGTGATGCTTTTGTTCTGCACAAACAGGAGAACAGTCTCACCTGTAACGATGGGGCTTCTTGACACCACCAGTGGAAGGGGCACTCTTGCGAGCGGCCTTTGTGGCCAGCTGCTTACGAGGAGCTTTGCCTCCAGTGGATTTACGGGCAGTCTGCTTGGTACGGGCCATTGCTACTACAGATCACCTAAAGGACGAGAAAAATGGTAAATAATTTAATTTCAAAGAACCATAAGAATAAAAGATAAACATTTTAAGAGTCTGTTTAAGTGTTAAAACTTGTGGGAACAGAATATGATTTGGAATATTCTTTTTAAATTTACGATGATTTAAAATTTGACCGACCAATATAACAACAACTCAGCCACAGTGTGCTGTAAAAAAAACTGAAGTCTGTCTCCCCCCGCCCCCAATTATTCCTAAAGCAGCTTATGCAACATTTGCAGAAAAGTGGACAGCTAAAGCGTCAAATCATAGTACAGCTATTTATCAACTAAACCAATCGTATCGTATAAACGGATTGTGAGGCGGGATGTTGTGAATTTTTCAACCAATCGGAGCAAGATATTTATCAGACAAGTCCCGCCCCTTGCGCAGTGGACGAGGGTTTGTTCGTTTCTTTCTACGACAGTCCCCAGTTGGTCACGAGTCTATTTTTTTTATTTAGAATGAGCTATTTTAAAGGAAAATCAGGCATTTCCGCCCACATCGGCTGCCCCGTGCGAGCAAACGAGCGCTTCTATAGATAATGGCTGGCTGCTAGCTTGAAGAATGTAAACGGGAAGGAAAAAAATCGTTGTACCAAACGAGAGGGTGATGATAAAAACGACGGAAGATTATGAAAACCGCGGCACCAAAGTGGAACATATTTTTTGAAGATGATTCTAGACATGTTAAGGGATCAATTGATGAACAATATTTTGTCAGATGACCCCTCACTTTAGGCGCATTTCCGAGTCAAAGTCGACCGGATCACGAGTGCTTTAGGTCCCCGACTCCCCGAGCAGACAGATAATAGCTCGACTGCTCTGCGTTATGCGTTTTTACCGAAAATAAGCGAAAAAACGCATCGTTACAAAATTAACATGACATTAAATGATAGATTGGAGCTTTATTCAAACAGTGGTACTCACCTTCTAAAACTTGATGAGAGATTGCAGCGCAAAGCTGGGAGTTTATTCTTGAGTCTCTAAAGCGTTGTTCTCGCAATAAAATGAAGGGAGGAGAAAAAAAAGGAAAAAGAACATAGGAAAGCAAGAGGAGACACGTTTCCCATGATGCATCTGGGACAAACATATTACATACATGCTGCAGCATGATAAACAATCACACAGAAACACATGGCAATACTGCGCAACAGGTTTTCTTAATCCTGATTATTGACATCTTTGTTAGTTTCTATATTTAATACTGAAGTTTTTCATAAATCAAAAGTGCCTCAAGAGGACAGGGCAAAAGACAAGCGAAGCATTGCCATCATTTGAAAGTTATCACGGAGAGAATTATAATAATCTTCTCTGCCATTTAACACTATATTTACAATTTAAGTACATTTATGTTATTAAAAACAAAAAGCAGTGAAATTCAAAAAAATAACAACTACATGGTCTTCACGTTACACATGCATGTCTATAAAACGGGCACTGTTAAAAAAGTTATTTCTATATTATTATTGTTAACACAAAAAAATAAACAAAATAAAATTATAAGTTATTTTTGTCATTTTAACTGCATTTACATCGTCACTCCTGTGGGTGGCGCAACACACCATTCAGAAACTAAAGAAGAAGAAGAAACGCGAGACTCTTTGACTCTCCAACATGGCGGCCGCCAGGAGGTTGAAACGCGTGGTGGCCTCACAGCCAGGTTTTTTAGGTTTAAAGCCCACTTCAGCTCCTGCAAGCTTGGTTAGCAGTCATAGAAAACGTGTGAACAAAAACAAGAAAAAGAACTGGAACAAACACAGCGACATAAATGATGTGGAGGAGTTTTTAGAGGACGTCAGACATCAAGAGAGGACCACAGGGTAAGTAAGCCGTCTGCGCAGGCTTCTCACAGCTGAAACACATTTGTCAACACAATTGTCGCGTCTTTTCTAAGGTCTGGTTTTAACTTTACTGCTCTGGTTTAACTGTGCGTTCTCATTGTCCAATTTACTAAACTAAACTAAATTAATTTTCAGTGTTAATCAAATTGTTCTATCGCTTCAGTTGTCTTTTCTGTTGCACACTTGAATCTTACGTAAATAAAAATGTCTTCTGAAACAGCCTTATTATAAATTAACCCAAACATTTTTTAGAAAAGGTGAAATAACATAAGTTGTAACTTAAACGCTGAAAACATTGCATTTCTCATGTAACCGTACGGATGATCTTTGTGTTTCAGAGGTCTGCTTTCTGAGAAGTCAGATGATAATTTGTTCTTTTTGGATATTGGACAACCAAAGAAAGCTGAACAGAAGGGTGAATATTGTTTAGTGTAGTGCAAGCAAATCCCCTTCTGTCTTTTTGATGGTAAATCATCTTTCATCTCTGAAGCAGTAGAACCTGTAGAAGGGAAGAAGAGGAAAGGAAAAACGCAGCGTCCTCTGAGGATAGACCTGATCCTACAGCGCGACTCCCTCGTCCCACCACCTAAAGAGTAAGTAACCGACAATTTGGACTTGCTCTAGTCTAAACCGATAAAGAATTGAAAATAAAAAAAAAAAACTGCAAAAGACAGATCTGTCACAAAATGCTGTTTTCCACAGCCAGTGTGACTTGCGATGTAAAATTGTACTTCAGAGTATGATGATCTGTGTGTCCTGTGATGATCTCATCCTTGCGCTCCCAGCATTTCCTTCATGGGAATGTGAAGAATACACACAGGAGCTCAGGAGACTGCTATGTGAACAGTACCCTGGGATCTGAGCATACTTCAACTGACACTCTGAACACACACGCACTTAAACAGATGACACACACTCTCACTCATGCACTGACTCACCACCACCACCCCTCCTCACCTGTCTAACTGATCATCTTTTTGTTTCCTCTACCAGTGTGCTGGCCTACCAGCAACCAAATGCCAGGAAACTCCGTCGCATTGCCCAGAAGGCCGAGCAGCTGGCAGCCAAAGGCGTGGTACCACGGAGGCAGAGACGGCTGCTGAACAGACGGCCTGTTGAGCAGAAAGCCAAGAAAGCGGAGACGGAAGCCAACAACAACCCAGACAGAGACTTTTATGACATATGGGATCAAGAGAGTAAGTGTCGTGTGTGTTTTTTTTTTTTTTTTTTTTTTAAATATAGGTCTGTCCAATGATGATCCCATCCTTGCGCTCCCAGTATTTCCTTTACGGGAATGTGAAGACTACAATGGAGCTCATATGACCATTATGTGAATGGTCGTCTGGGATCTGAGGATACATGAAGATCTGTGTAAGATTTATAGTGTGTGTTAAGATCCAAATGTAAAGACACTCGTAGACTTAAAGCGCGTACAGAGATCCCTGTATGTGCCCCACAGCCTCTGGCACCATGTGACATTTGATCTTTTATTTGTCTTCACCTAACCTAATGCTCACATTCTGTTACGTCTTAAATATTTATAGTGAAGGATCACTGAAAAGATGCTTTAATGTATTAATGCATTACCATTTCATGTAATGGCATAATGGACTGTTGGGGTCATTGTCGACTAAAGTCCTTACAGGGGTCACCTGCAGCAGCTCTGATCAGTGTATCAGATGAAGCCCCAGAGCGTGTGAACACTTATTTAAAGGTCTCTTGTGCTCAGAGCCTTTCTGTCCCAGGCACTTAAAGCGATCAAGCAGTCGGTTTTATTTCCTGAACTGATTAATGTTGGCCTATTTAGAGCTTATGTTGTAATGTTCTTGAGTAAGTCTTGATCTAGCTGTCACAAGTATGTCCATTGATTTTGCATCTTTTGGATATGTGGACCTTTTAGTGAAATGAAATGTGAAAATATTTGGAACGCACATGCTTAAAGCTTTTTTTTAAACTTTTGAATGTAGCTAAAGAAGCAGCAGATCCCTGGTATCTTCAACAGACGGGCAAGAAACGTATTAAGGTGAGATAACACTTTTAATGTAATCTAATCAATCTGTGCCAAGATGTTGTACACATTACATATGGATGTTGGGGTTAATCTAAATGGCTTCGTAACTAATTCATCAGCGTCCAGTGAGGTTGAATGAGAAGCCATCTGTGCTTCCAGCTGTGGAGGTGATCGCTCCAGGAGGATCCTACAATCCAGACTTCTTCTCACATCAGGTAACACAGGAGTGGTTTTGAAGATGCTACTTGTAGTTTTTGTAGCCTCTTAAAGTTTACCTCCTTCTCTCACTCACTCTCTGTGAAACCAGGCGTTACTCCAGGAAGCGCATGAAGTGGAGGTCAAAAAGCAAAAGCAAGAAGACAAAATAGAGAGACAGCTGGCTGTCAACAAAGAAGACACAGCTACTGAGGTATGAAGGTTTACTACCTCTCGGGTGCAGCTGACAAATGAATCTCTGATTTATATCTAATATGCTTTGCTGTGTTTTTCAGGAGACAAACCTACGTGAGCAGGTGGAAGGTTTGATTGAAGAGGAGAATGAAGATGATGTGGCTCCTGATGAGGATGAGGAGGAAGCAGCCGTAGGAGCCATTGCACTGGCTGAGAAGAAGACTGAGAAACAGAGGAAGAAGGAGAAAGCTGAGAAAATAAAGGTACATGAGAGTTTAGTCTTCTCTGTTGTAATGGCACAGCCCTGCTCTTATGCAGGCTGGTTCAAAATATCTGCGGTGGAGATGAAAATGAAGCAGCTCTCAATGTGTTGTTTTTGCTTGTTAAAACCTATTGCAGGAGCAGCAGCGATTGGCCAGCAAACGGCAGACAGTACAGCAGCAGCAGCTCTTCCAGCTTCGCTCAATAAAGGCCTCCATCAAAACGGACGAACAGACGACCAAGTCCAGACAGATAAAACGCAAGGCCCAACAGGAGGCACAGAAAGCTCAGCCCAGACGACTCGGCAAACTCAAGTACATGACAATCTTATCAGTGTTTACTACACAGCTGCTTGTTTAGTGGGTACACTGGGCCAGAGACTAACTTGCCTTAACTCACATTCATGCTTATGTTCTATGTGTCTTATTTTAAGATTCCACTAGAGGGCGCAACTAGAACACTAAACACTGCTTGTAGTTAACAGTATGTTTTTTCAATGAACCCAAATATTTAGAGCGAACTAGAGAGATGGATAATGCAGCCAATCCCTTGTTTGTGGGGATAGCAACACTACATGAACATGACATCTTTGACATGCATTAATTTCAGTCTGGGACAGTGTGGAAGTTAATCTCTCATATACATTATAAACGTGTTTGTACATGTTTGCAGGTTCCAGGCTCAGGACATGGAGGTCCAGTTGAGTGACGAGTTGGCCGGCTCCCTTCGACAGCTCAAGGTACTTTAATGACATTTGTGATTTCTGCTCATCCACTTTGACCTCTGCATGTGAGGACACCGTTTATCTGTAATGAGTTTTGGTTCATTTGTTGGGTGTATTATCTTCAGCACTCTGCATTGTCTTATTCTAAGCTTTATCCTATTCTTTAATACTGTGACGACCCACTTCCCCCGCACCACTGTTTCACTTGATCTAATTGCTGGTGGAACATTCCCACTTCTCTGTTAGCTCTTGCTATTATGTCAGCCTTTTTGGTGTGAAAGGATTTTTATCATTTGGGGTGTGAATTAAGCGCTGAGTCAGATGTAGTCTCACATGGATGTGTTTGGACTCCTCCTGTTTCCTCCTCTCACTCGTTGTAATGTTTTGACTCTGCAGCCAGAGGGCAGCGTACTCAAGGACCGCTTCAAGAGTCTGCAGAAGAGGAACTTAATCGAACCAAGAGAAAGGGCCAAGTAAGGACTGTTTCACTCTTACGTAACACCTAATTGGAGGCACAAGTAATGTACAGATCGTTGAGGTGTATACTGAGTAAAATTTACAATTTTACCCTCCCTCCTCTCTTAGGTTCAAGAGAAGACTCAAGCTGAAGTATGTGGAGAAGAGGGCTTTTAAAGAGATCACTTAGTGTTGAGATCACCATAGCTGAAGATGGACGACATTTAAAACCACAAGTGCAACATAATGGAACTGTGTAAATATAGAGCAATGACTTTGCGGTGCCGGCTCAACTCTTTCATCCAACTACTACTAATTTTACAGCAATCATCCTATAAACTGTCATAAAAAGATGCTGGCCTTATTTCCTACTTTTCCTTTTTTTAATAACGTCTTAGATACAGATGTGTTTTTTATAGGCGTTATGTAACATGACTTCTATCAGGATAAGGTTATCAAAGGGTTTATACTATACAGCTGAGCCTACGGAGGCCAAGTGTCAGTGTGTCACTGCTCTGCTCATACATGAGTAAAGACTCACATCTGAGGTTAATAATGGGGTCAGCAGCCACATCAAGTGTTTGTGTTCACAGCAGCGTTATTGGTCTGGTTTACTCAAGCTATCAGTATGTGTTCTTATGCCTAAATCCTCATAATATACCTTTTTTAATGTTAAATCTAAACTTAAGCATTGAGGCAACAAACGCATGGAATATGAGTTTTAATCTCCATAATTAGATTAGTTGATTAAGTGGACTTTAATTGAAGTGGATTAATGATTGTCTTTATCTTCAGATGGGGGTGGGGGGGGAAACTCAGACAGATGGGCTGAAAGTGGGCATGTGATAATTGATTCCAACCCGTTGGCTTAAAACCATAATTGCCTTCGGTGTCCTGCTGGTGTGAACAACAACGCACACACACATACTGTGTCCCATGGTGCCTGGAGCTATGCCAAAGCTTCTTATCCGTTAATCAGTGTGAAAATGTAATCTTTTACCTTCAGACTTTGCAAAAGGCCCCCCACCCACCTAGCTAAATCAGTTGATCACCCTCCCCCCTTAAAAGACAAAGTGTACTTTTAGTGGCTTATCAATGGTTTTATGTCGTTACCTGCTTACTCAAATCCATCACATCATCCATTACTTTTCACTTACGGGAATTTCGTAATCACAATTTCCCCCTGCGGGATCAATAAAGTCTATAATTACTGCAGAATATATAATACAGTGCTGTATAGTCAAGCTCCCCAAGAATGGAATAACTCGTAATGTTGTTAGTGTAGTTTCATAGAGATGGGCAATACAGTAACATCATGCTTTGTGCTAATGAAGCTGAATATGTCTGCTTTATATAAAAGGAAAAAAAAGTTCCTGTTCAGCATTGGTTTTATGATGGCAGGCTAATATTTCTTTATAATGGTGCAATCTTGAAACATCAGGTTTTAAATATTTTAATTTGTTCTGAAACAGACCTGAATCTCTGCTATGTTTCACATCCAGAGTTTGAAGCAAGGTGACTAGACTTGCCTTGCTTCAAACTATTGAATCCACCAGTTGACAAAATACTTCAAGCAACATAATGTTTTTTCCCCCCACTTTTTACTGTCAACAGACACTGTCACCGACACATTGACATCTGGTGTTGAAAGTGTAGACCTATGCCTACACTTTTCACTACATCTTTCCCCAGACTCCTATTTTCTTTAGCGTTGCACTTTTTAAAGTACTGAGGGCTCTCTGTACCCATAATTCATGGGCTTCTCAAATCCTCCATGATGTCCTTTGATGATAATAGAGCAGAGATTTGTTTTAGGGCATGGCAGCCTCTAAAGCCACATGTCTTCTCCATATCTGCCCAAACATGGTTACATCTGGATTTGAAAGAAAAGAAAAAAACTAAATAGTTGTCTACAAACCAACGCATGACATCATGGTGACTAGATGCACTTTGAGTAGTATTAAAGCAACAGTGTTAACCATAAAGAGAAGTCAGCAGAAGACGAGTAATAGGACCACATAGATTGAGTTTCATTTGTTTCCATATGATTCATTACTCTTTATATTTAAATCTGAGAGCTTACTCTCTCCTTGGTGGATATTAAGGGGTTAAAGTAGACTTCTTGTGTTCTTGTACACTCATGCCAGAGACGGATTGCAGCCAAGTTGTTTGTGTTTTTCTTTTTCTCCCCTTTTTGCCTTCCTCTTTGCACGTGTGTGACACAGTACTGCCAGATTGTCTTGGCATGGGGTGGGATGGATTGTGTGTGCAGTCACTCATTACCTCCTTCAGAATAGATTACTACTCCCCAATCCGGGGTAGAGAGGGAACGACAGAGGAAGTAACTAAAACACTCGGCCGCATCTAGATGTCAGTGTGTATATATATTTGTGGGTGAATATTGTCGTCTAATCCCAAGCTTGTTTGCTGCAAAGTGACAGTTATTCGCGAGGCGGCCCAGTGTCCCTGTGCCTGTCTCACCTCTTCACTCACAGATATTGTAGTTGGGCACACGCAGAGGCACGTGGATGCAGAGCTTTGTGCAGCAGGATAAGTCTGCTTGTAAACAGCTCACAATGCAACAAGTAATCCAAAATGAACCTTTGGATGTGTTTATGAAGGATTAGTAAATTAATACATTTATCTTCTGGATGATAAATAGATTCATTTACTAATTTGTTGTCTTCAAGTAAAAATTGTTGATTTTTGTTTTGGTCATTCATATAATGTTAATGGCATCTGAATGTGTTTTGATCTTAAAGTGCTAAAGGCTGCAGTCTTCACAGTTTGTGTCTGGTGAGCAGTGTATATTAATGGAGAATCTTTTGGATTTGTATTGCACAATAAGAATCTAATGAAACAACAACAAAATGA
>JAVQJX010090826.1:0-21870 GCA_036025115.1 Ambassis agassizii
AAATTTAAATGTGTCTTCCACCTCATCAACTTAAACAGAATCCCATTTTAGCAAATGAACATTTTGTCCATCTACAGTAAAAAAAAAAAAAAATGTGAGAAAGAGGAAAATCTCACCCAAAGAACTCGCACGTCTGGTTTCCAAACTGAACGTTGACACTGCTCCCGGCGCCGAGGTTCTCTCCCATTATGGTTACTTTAGTGCCTCCAGACTCTGGACCTCTGCTCGGGGACAGTCCTGTGACTGTTGGAGTCTACATGAACACAAATGGAACAAGGTAAAGACAGAAATTCAAAGGGAACAGACAGGGGAAAAAACTGTGTACAGTAAACAGGGAAAAATCTCTGTGTGTGGTAACGCTTTAACTTTTAAGGTTTTAGGTATTATCACAGATCCCCAGCAAATTACAGTGATTCATATTGCCAGGATGATGGCAGTGGAGTGGGAGAAAAGAAGATAAAACCAGAAGCTCTTAGAGTCCCTGAGAGATTCTACTACTTGTTGTGCATTGCTGGCTTGTGTCTGAGTGAGGCGTTTTAAAGACAGTCTGAAAATAACTAGTGTTTACAGGAGCAGGCAGCTAGGTTGCCATCACACAGACGGATGGAAAAATATCCAAGTAGACAGGCCGTCATAGGCAGAAACACACACACACACACATACACACCCTGCTATCTGCACAAACTTAAAACAGCAATTTAAAAACAACTAAATGCACACCGTGTCATTTACAACTGGCCCTTTGCCTGCACAGGGGGAGTATGCCTTGTTGGGGAAACTAAAGAACAACTCTGTGATGGTGCATTCTTTTTTTAGGAGGCAGCCTGCAGTACTGGGGAATTGCAAGTGGTGCCAATTCTAGACTCTGTGAAGTAATCTCTGAGGACTTCCACTGCTTCTCAGAGTAGCAGCTGTATCACGGCTGAGAAAAAGTGGCCTAGGATAGCATGAAGAGCCAGGAGCATCACACCGACTCTGTCAGCTGCTGTACAGTATGTGTGACTTCCAGAATAAAGCAGGTACGCTGAAACACACTAATTACCGACTGCTTGTTAATTGTTGAGGGAGTGCTAATTGTGAAGGTGTG
Organism: Ambassis agassizii; assembly: GCA_036025115.1. Classification (NCBI taxonomy): domain Eukaryota; kingdom Metazoa; phylum Chordata; class Actinopteri; family Ambassidae; genus Ambassis; species Ambassis agassizii. The sequence goes on from JAVQJX010090826.1 coordinate 1,088, forward strand.
AGTGAACAGGGAAAGCAGATTATCTGTCAGCTGCAGGTTGGGCAGAGAGAAGATGATGAAGAGGAGGAGACGTGTGCCTAACCATCCAATCATATACATGTATACAGAGTATTTCTCGCACTGCACAAGGTGACATAACAAAACCCAATCAGTGAAGTTCACAGTTTTACATATAGACTCTCAGATTTGTGCTGCTTCTGCAAGGTGAAGATAGAACTCAGTGGTCGCCATTTTAACAAATTTAAGTGTTTTCTGTAACTAAGTCCTTCTATCTTAGGCCACAAACTTATCAATAACCCCTTATTAAGTGTGTTTCTTACATCTGTAACACCAGAGAAAAGGGAAACTGTTTACAGGAAATAATATAATCAAGAAAAAATACAAGCAGAGATCATTAATGAGGTGCCCCTTGTGCTCTGAATTTAATTTCTATAAAAACTAAGTAATAATGCACGGAGCTGCTTAATTACACTGTTGGTAGTCATGGTAACTGACATAATTATTTGCGTGTGGCCATTAAAAATAAACTATTTTACAGGAACAAATGACTCTTTATTGAACAAGTCATTATCACTTTATAGAATTCACATAACAACTGTTAGTGAGTGGAAGTGTGTCTCACCACAAAGGTGTAAAGCTGTGAGGAGCGAGCCCGCAGTTCTGGACGACACTCTCCAACACACAGCTGGACCGGACCAGGTCTGCTGTCAGCGGGGGCCGAATCCATCTCACACACAATCCTGTAAAAGGTAAAAATAAATAGAATCTGAGACAATTATGTTGCAGTATTGTTTGAAGAGAGTTTCTGTGTTTCTTAAAAAGAAGTTTAAACTCTGAAGTTGTCTTTATGTTTGAATGCCTGAGAGAAGTTTTGAAAAAGTAATCAAAACACTTTGCTGCTTGATATTGATTATTCCTCCAGTCTAATTGCAGTCTTCTTCTGGTGTTTCACTCATTTCATTACGGGACACATCCAGACATCGACCGGCAGGACCCCCCTTCGATGGCACTCTTTAAATGCTCCTCCTCCTTTGGCACACCAAGGTGCAGTATGCCTGAGTGTAGTAAATTTCCCACCAACAACCAGGGCCCCCCCGACAGTGCTGGTGCGGTGCCAGTCCAATGTAAATCATGCAGAGGGGGAGATCAATACAGCTCTATCAAAACCATGTGATCAGGTGTCACCCAGCGCTGCAGGTGACTAGATCAAATGACATAATAAAACGAGAAGCGTCTTATTGATTGCCGGTGCCAGGGCGTTATAAAGTACAAGAAGCAATCAGAGTGCGGGGAAAGGGAGATGGAATATGTGGCGAGGCAGATGGCAGAGGCAGGTAGGAGTGGAGCTGATGAAGCGCAGCAGATGTATTGTTTCTCCAGAGCTCATCATCTGAATTACAACAAATGACTCTGGGAGCTTTGTTGGATATGGAAGAGAGAGGCTAAAGGAGGATTTACTCACTCACTCACAGACCTGATACTCTCTTGCTCCTTTCTCAAGCTGCAGATATTTGAAAATATGTTTGGCTTCAGCTGGATCTTCTGCTTCTCCCTAAAAACCTGAGGGCGTCTTTTAAAGCAAATGCTTACTAATGTGGTTTAGTATGGCTACTATGGTATAAAACACAAGCTGCAGGAAAAGAAGCACTCTCTCACTGTTGCAAAACCACAAAAGTTGAGTCTATTTCTTCAAAGCACGAGTGGCTTCCACACACTCCTCTGAAGCACTAACATAAAAGACACGTAAATATGTATGTGTTTTTATTTTCAGCCAGTTCAGTCCATCATAGAAGGCTTGGTGACTGAAACAAACACCTGCAGTCAGATAAGGACATGCATATAATGAGTAGTCCATCTCAGAAGAATCTTTCTGGCAAAAAGAGGTCATAGGTTGACTTTTTTAATTTTGCTCAGTCATTTTTTTTTCTTCACACGCCACATAAATGAATTCCCTAACTTGTCCCCAGTTGGATTAAAGTGCTGTCAGATCAGTGTGCTGCTGACAAATTGTCCCTTACAGCCAAGTGGCACATTGTGAATTTTAATTACAACTGCCAGTACAAGACTAGAAGCCACACATATATACTGTAAGATATGCATAGTCTACAGTGATGGAGCTGTTCTTACCAAAGAATTCAAGAGAACCAGTACATTGCAAGCATCAGTGCAAAATGCATGTGAGAGGACATTTGTAAATGTAAAATGAGACATGTGAGTTAGCTGTGCTTAGCTGTTCTCGTTCTGAGGGCAGAACTAGGACAAGGAAAGAATTAGGGTTAAAGGCTCCTCTGAGAGCCATGACAGTGATAGTGTGTATGCGTGTTCAGTCATTGTACTGTATGTGTGTCATCTCTGTGCCTCTGCTGTACATTTGAAACTTTACGCTCAGATAAAGCTAGTGTGCAGGACTTGAACATATAATAAAAAAGTCTGTTTCATTAAAGTTTGGCATCTGTGTCGACATTCCTCCACGTGATGTCTTCCACAGAGCTAAAGAAGAGAGCAACTGTGGTGAATGTGACAAAGTAGGCTAGAAGCAGAAGTATGGTAGAAAAAAAAAAGTTTAAGATGCTCCATCTAAAAATGAACCCTGCATACAGAGTCTGACACAGATTATGATTAGTGAGGCTATTCCTGATAGGATGATGATAAAGGAATGACACAATGCAGCAGGAAAAATACAGCAGTCATCAATTTTTTAAAGACATTTGAAGTCACTTGTGCCACTTTGTGTATTTGAATAAGTTCCAACTGGCATGTGACCAATGGGAAAAGTTGGCATTGTGGCGTGTCTTTTAACCCAACCTCAGCCTAAACAAACAGCAACCCACTCTTAACCCACTCTGACCTCCACAGGATCATGGGGTGGGACTAGAAAGGTGGATAGATCACCAGGCTGTTTCAAGACAAACAACAGAGACGCTTGTAGTCAATTTAGAGTCCCCAGATATTATGACATGAATATTTTGAAGGAAGATGGACAGACCCCAACCAGTCAGTAGTTTCTAACCACGAACCTTCCTGCTGTGTGCACTGTGCCGCCCACAAGCCAGCTGCAATGCGATTATGCTATATGCCCATACCCAGTATAGAAATTACACAAGATGTCGGTCAGACCTACTAATACATTTAAATTTCTCATGTTGTACTTCTATTATATATATATATTTTTCTCTCATAGTGTGTTGATTCTCCATGGTATAATTATTTAACCCATGCTAGCCTTTTAATGAGTATTTTTGCTTAACATTCTTCAAGGATTCTAATAGGATTTGGTTTTACATATAGGATTGCATTAGCTCCATACCCACCGGCAACCCAACCTAATCCTAATGTAAATATGTTAATATATATTTAGAGTAAAAGCATGTATATGTGTACATCCCTGCTTGTCTTATGTGAGGCAGGCATCACCTGAGGAGGTTAAACAACCATAAGGCACCGCAGTTTGAAAGTCTGCACACGTTTGCGTGTGTAGCCCCGGCGGGAAGGGGGGGGGGGGGGGGGGTATGGGCAAGTTGTGAAGCATGGGCCACGCTTCATTAGTTCAGGGTGAACGGGACAGGCTTTAACGTGATGTACACACAGCGTGGGACAATTAAGGAGGTAAACACAAGTAAACACACACAGCTGTTGAGGGATTGTTGCTGACTAGATGAGCTGCAGAGAGAGAGAGAGAGAGAGAAGTGAGCTAGCATGCTGCAGGGGGAGAAGAACAGCAATGTCAGGACCAGACTGCCTGGACCTGCTCCAGTCTTCATTAGAGCAGAGAGGGTGGGGGAGGCGGCTTTTTGTCGCAACACACGTGTATCGATTGGAGTTTGGTAGCTGTTACTAACACCCCACAAATAATGCAACAAATCCCCAGGCTAGATGCACAGTGTTAATAACGGATCTAATGCATGCTTAGCAAATGAATTATTACTAACGAAGCTGTTTAAGAGGAAAAAGTCGTGTGATTGGCTGAAAAGGTGAGGGGATAAAATAATGTTTTACAGTATAATGAATCATTTCATTCTTTTTATTTAGATGAATATTTTATTTTTCTCCATGTGGAGCTCTTCTATGAGGACAGCTGGCATCAATATTTCCCAAATTTTACAAAACTGGGATGAGTGGGATGATTATTGTGCCAACATGTTTGTGTAGTTTTGAACAGCACTAGCCTTAAAATATCTGCTGTCTGTGTCACTTACTGTTCAGCGATGATGTATCCATCTTCTACAGGAGTGCACCTCACGCCTGCCACCTCCACATTGCCCACCATATCAGAGAAAGCCAGACCAAGATTTGTGCCGTAGATGGTCACCCGTGTGCCTCCTTCTGGGGGTCCAGCCACTGGAGTCACCTAGAGCGTTTAAAAAGTCAAAGTCAGGAAGTTATTTTCCGTCTTCTGCTGCTGTCTTTGAAGAAACTTAAAGAAACAAGTGCAGGTTTCTGTAGATGCTCAGGGGTAAATATGCTCTTTCAGTCCAGGTGGCTGTAAAAGCAATTAAGTGCACTCCCCATTCCTACACCTGCAGAATGTCAGAACAAGAGTCATTGTGCCAAGAGCATGTTCTAATCACAGCGGCTGCTAATGGCAACTGTTTTCCAGCTCTGTGTAAATATTGCTTTCCATTCCTATACAAACTTCTATTCTGTTCCTTCTTATAAACCGTGTAACAGTAAAGTCAATAAAGAAAGCTTCAAACTTTAGAAAATAAAGGGGATTATAAAGATTCTGGTAAGCTGCCTGCTGAGTAAAGGCTGCTGTTGTCATGGACGGTAAATCTAACAAGGGGCATTATTAATGTTTAGTGCAGACCACCTACTCATAAAATGCAATATGGCTGCCCAGCATGACCTTGGCACAGAGTGGCACGGTGCCTTCTGTGCTGCAGAGCCCTGTTGAGGCTCTAAACTGGCCATCAACCAGCCTTTAGAACAAGTGAGGAGCAGATGAGCAAACAGGAGTCAGAGCAGGGAGAGAGGAAAAAGATACAGAAAGAGCCATCAGAGAGCAGACAACAGAGACAAAGAAGGAAAGGGATGGAAGGGGAACTAAGAAAGATGAGGGCAGCAGAGAGGAGATGACTGTCACTTTCCTGCTAGTGCTATGTAAACAATCAATATGCTATTATTGGCCATGCAAGCAGAAGAGGAAAAACCAACAGTCGTGCCCGCTCACTGAGCTGCGAAGTGCCACGTGACGGCGTCCCTTTAAGAGGTGCTGAGCACCCTCCCCTCCCTACTCCCAACACCCACTAGGGCATTGCGGCTTCCCTGTGGGATGCCGGCATTGTAATCTAGATTCAGTGGACATTAATTGCTCTGGATGTAAAGTAAGTGTGTCACTGCACTGCCTGAGGGGTCTGAATACATGAATCTTTTAGCACTGCTTGGGCATGCAGGGTATAGAGGGGGAAAAACATAATGGCTAAATATATCCATGTCAGGCGATGGCAGCAGCTATTCGAGTAGACTTAGTGATGGTTACATAAGCAATGTGAGGGCCTCAGAGAGAACAAGAGAGTGTGAACAAACAGGGAGTGCAGACAAAGAGAAAGGGACTGCAAGAAAAGAGAGGGCAGAGGAAATGAAATGAGCAGCAGGGGAAAGGTGTGTGCCAGTCCAATCAGCCAAGATGGGTGACAGGTGAAACAGGGATGGTGACAGGACAGCCATGCAGCATCACAGATGGGCATGCTAAAAGCTTGAGACCTCCTCCTTCTACCCTTGAGGATGAAATAGAGCCCTTCCCATGGTGGACCAAGCACAGAAACAAGCATGAAAACCATTTGACTGAGCTTCCCATTGGCAGATAGTGCCCTGATTCATCAGGATCTTAGAAAAAAAACATCACTTCAAAGACCGACAATGTCTCCGGGCTGTGAGGCACGAGAGAAGTGCTGCTCTTTGTCTCTGTCTGTATTTATTACATAAACAAAGGGATGTATAATGGAACCTCTTTGTACATGAGACCGAGGTTTGATTGCCTGTACACCCGACTGACCTTTACAGACCAGAGGATTCAACCGGAGACATATAATGTAGATAATCTTTTAAAAGGCCGACTGTCTTCATATTTGTAACATCCTTTTCTTTGCATCTCATTTTCTTCCTTTGCTTTCCGTCTTTCATCATCTTGTCTCCCTCAGGCCAGTTGACACATCTTCCTTCTCCAAGCACCAGCTTGTATGTTTGTCTTACTGTGCAGATTTTTATAAGAAAGAGGAAGACTTATTGGACATGCTCACGCACCCCTGCTGCCCTCACTCCTCCAGTTACCACCCAGTGCTGCCATGCCATGCTCCCTATGTAATCCCTTTAGCAGCAGTGCTGCTGGTTGCCTGGCATTGTCACACTGTCAATAGAGGGTAATTCCCAGCAAACAGCCAGTCAGCTTGCACGCCGCTCTCCCTGCTGCCACTCATGCACCCTCTCTAGCATAATCTATCTCTCTCCAGCTCCGAGGATCAGAGGATTGGCCACTTACCACTGTTTCCTTAGACATTCCCTTGGATTTGGCAAAAAAAGACTACACAGTAGAAAAGACTACAGAGGGGATGGGATGACCTAAATTGAAAAGAAAGACATTCTAATCCAAACGAGGCATTCTTTTGAGAAGATTATCTGTTTTCGGAGTGAAAATACAAACTATGGAGTCAGAAAGAAACTGTGAATAACCTGAGGTTGTCTATCAGTGTTGTGTTGACATATTCAGCTGAAGTAATGGTAGGGAAAGATGTGCTGATGCAGCCAAGGCTTAAACTCAACGCATACACCAAGCCAGCTGCCTTTAGGCTACACAAGCCCAGCATGTCGCTAACGATAACTGCAGCAGTTGACCGAGCAAAAATGGAATTCTCCAACACAATTCAGAAGTCATAATATTTAATCACCCCCATCTAACATTAAAATACACTATGTCAGCGCTTATCATCACCTTATATGGCATTTATCAGAGCAGGATTTGACCTCTTATTGCTCAACACTCTCCTGTAGGATTTCTTTCTTTCCATTGCTGCATATTTGGCTTTTGAAATGAAACAACCCTTTATATAATTTAGAAGCTTGCTGCTAATCTCTTTGTCTTTGGACTGCGCTCAGACTAATTCGAGCATGTCACATTTAATTGTGAGTAGCATTTAATGGGCTTGATAAAACCCCACTGATCACTTGTTCCCGAACAAACTACATCCTAAATACTTTATGGGGTCTTAAATGTCTTGTAGTCAGCCAGGAGATATGGGCCGTGATGAAAATGAGCTTTTTAGTGTTTAAAATGGGAAAAAAAAAAAAACAGGAGACAAAGGGTTCAGATAAGGGGGTGCACTGGAGAATGAGGAAATTTGAAGCTATTGTGAGGTTTGCATGTGGGCTCATTTCACTCAGACGGTTTGATGATGGTTAGCACAGTCATACAGTACAGCACAGGAGCAGAGTTACAACAGTGAGAGGAGCTCTGTTGTAGTCTGATAGTGACTGACAGAGCAACTACCCCTCTGGTGTTCACAATATCAACACAGAGGAAGAGTGTGAAAAAAAGAGAAATCCTACATATTTTTCTTTCCTAAGGCTAGGAATAGATGTTTATATTCACTGTCACTGCGAGACTCTTCACTGTACTGTAAATTCACAGAGAAGCCGTGGCCAAAGCCTATTGAGCAGATGCCTTTCATATGCACATCCAAGTCCCAGCTTCATTTGATGTTGTTCCCTCTGCTGTTAGCAGGGGCTTACATCTCTTCAATATTAATGGCACATGGTGGGAGGCACCATGGCACTTAATAGAAACATTAATTATTCAAAAGACCTATCTTGTGGTAGGCACATCTACTAATGTGCTAGTATGTATACAAATCAGCTCATCATGGGGGCTTTGGCGCATACAATCAAAACCAAATTTATTAATAAATTCAGCCCACCAGGGGAACGTCTGTTCCTTAAAGAAACTGTAATCACTGAGAGACGAGGGGGGTAGGGCAAGGCACGAACCTTCACCGTGAGCAGACAAGAGGGGGGGAAATAGGTGTGTCTGCATGACTCTGAAGTACATGCAGAGTTAGTTTTTGCCACAAACAGATCTGTGTTCAGATTGCCCCGAGGTACCCCCGCCTGCTTTTGTTCTTCCCCAACCTTTCACGACTCAGTCTCTCTGCTCAGTCTTTTGTTCTCCTCGTTCACCTCACTCAAACCCTCACAATCCAGCTCACTCTCATATGTAAATGGCAGATTGGATCATGAATGTCATGATGTCATGAAATGTTCTGCTGAGAGGATTTGACACATACAATATGACCGTGTAAACTGACACAACCATCCAGGATCCTGGTCTAGTCAAGCATCTCCAGCTCAGAGATCAGCTGCAAAAATCAGCATCCCTTTGTCCACAGTAGCTTCTGTATACCCTTACAATGAACCACAAAAAGTTCACATGTTCGGTGTAAACTCCTCTGGACATATAGGTAAAAGCACTAATTATGATCAATACACTGCCAGGTGGTGTATAAATCTCATAAATTGAGGTTTTTGTAGATATAACTGATAAATTCTAAGTTATTCACATTCAGCATTTCCCACTAAAACGTTCATTGCAATATTACTTAAAGCTCACAAATGCAGACCGGAGCTGTTGGTATCTCATGTAGCAGCAGTGAATGAGTGGCTGTGGGGATGTGTCACGCAATGACAAACTGTCAGCATTAAGGACTTAATTCACCAAGATGACTCAGAGATAGTGATACAGGAGAGGGAGATATGGAGGAAAAAGGAGGCAGGAGGAGAAAGAATGAAGAATTAAAAATAAGTGGGGATGCCTTTCCTCTTCAGCTTTGCCTCTTTTTCTGGATTATCTGGGTATAGTGTCGCAAATCAATTAGCAAAGTTGTTAACTTCACTTTTTTTTAATTGGCTTGAGTTAGATGTGAGTATGTGGTGGAGGAATGAGAGCCAAATGAATCAATGTGGAGGCAGACAGGTCTGCTAGGTTAACCACAAAGCACTGGTGTGTTACCAAGACTAATTAAATAAGTACATCCCTCCTGGCCTGACTCCTCTGTGACAGCATGCTGGGATGGAGAGAGCAGCCTGAGCAAGCAAAGGTCTACTTATGGAAAACAAATAAGCACTTCCAGGTCATGACCTCTGTGTTTCTGAGGTGGAGGACATCCAGATACTGGATGTATTTTTTTTTAAACAGTGTCTCCTGATGGGTGGAAACCAAAGTGGCCCTATGCATACATTAGCTTGCTATATGTATGAACAGCAAAACATTTTAAAGCTACAATAGATATTCACTGTTAGTTTATGAAGTTTCATTTTATTTTTCACATTTGTTGGTGCCAAAGTTACTTTCAAAGGGCTGGAATAACCTTGAGTGAAAACAAAATATATTAAAATCTATGAGCAGGCATCTGTGCATACAGCACAAAGAGGAGGCAGATGTCTAAAAGACAGCCCTTTAAAATGGAATATTTCCTGCCCTGTGTGCTTGTGTGTGTGTGTGTGCGCATGCCCTTGTCCTTGGAAAAATCTTGAAGGTAAAAAGAACTCTCACATGAATAAGCAGCTGCCAGAATAACACACACACAACCATACCAGTAACCAATCATACACATTGTGTTCTGCATATTTGTAAATCAATGTGGATCAGAAAAAAAGATACAGGAAAAATAAAGCAGACAATAAAAAGCTGCAGCCATGTGGGGGCAAAGCACCCTGGGGAGCTCGTTGAAGGTTAATTCTCATTCTTCCTGGGTCCAGACAAAAACAGAGCAGAATAAGCTGCTCCTCTTAATGCTAATCAGACAATTGTACTGTCACAAGTCTGTCTCTTAAGAACTGCTATCATCATTTCAACTTTTATATAAATGTTTAAAAAATCAAGTATAATCTGGGCTTCGTGCACTTTAGTGGTCATGATGTTCTTTGGAGAACACCAAGCAGATCTTTAACTATGTAACAGCAGGAAGCTGTGAGAGCTGTTATGTCCTCCAATGAAGAACTGTGGTAAGATACTGTAAACTCTTAGAATGGCTATTACACATTGATTTAGAGACTGATCTGTGTGGACAGGCAGGGAATTATGGGTACTGACCTCTGTGATGCGTGGGTTGGTACATTTCACATTCTTGCTGGACAGGTTGAGCCAGCGGGTGGTGTAAGGGTTGATGGGAGGGCAGTGGTGCCGCAGTGTGCACCTCCCCTCTCCGCTGCACCAGCCACACTGGAACTTCCTATCCGCCTTCAGACACATGCCGCAGCTGTCCCGTTGGGCTGCACACTTGTACAAGTGCACTGTGGGAATGAGGAGTGAACAAACGCAAACACATTTTCAGAAAAGGGAGTCTGCTGTGAATGAAACGTCTCCCCTCTTATATAACTACACAAATCCTGTCTTAAGCTTGGTTTAAAATCAATACAGAGTATCATCTTCATCCTGTTGACAGCAGCATCTTTTGTGCTTACCTTGAATATTCTCTGGGTTATCGATAATAAAGTTGCCGTTCCACACCACTGAGAAATCCACCGGCAGCTCACTGATTTTCATTCCCTCGTACAGATACTAGAGGCCAAAGATGGTGAGAAGGAAGATGGAAAAGAGAACAAAAACAGAGGAGGATTTCAATGGGAGGCTTGGGAGTTGAAATTCCCAAGGGGTCCTTATAGATGCAGCACTATGTCCTTTCAATGTTACTCTAAACTTACATCATCTGTACATCTGAGAGCTGACAAAGAGAAAAAAACACAAGAAATGGGGCAGCTGGGCAGAAGCTTGAGCTTCCCTCCTGGCCTTTATAGATTGTGTCCTTAACTGCCTCCAGTGCCCTTAAATCCAGCATGACTGTCATTGTGCCAGTGTGTGTATATGTGAGAAACACACACACACACACACACACAACGTGGGAGTAAATGTGTATGTCTGAGGCTCCTCTGGGAATATACTGCAGGAGTCAGTACGTGCTTGACTGGAGGGTAGAGCCATGCTGCAGTTTTCTCCAGTGTAATCACCAACAGCTGGTTGCATGTACTATATCTCTACTGACAAAATAGATAAATATACAGACACACCCATATACCTTATGTGGCAATGTTGTATAAAAGGAATGAGTGATGTGTTTTAGGAAGAAAAAAATGTGCTTTTTGTTGACTGAAAACGCTTCTGAGAAAAGGATGACATCGGCTTTAGGCATATTATGAAGCAAATCCTGTAAATGTCAATATCTTTGATGGACAATTCACAACCACAATCTAGATATCAATTTCTACACAGAGGAGATCTGTAGTGTGTAAATATAGGAGGGGACTTTTGGCCATGACACCTACCGAGCTGTTCTGGCACTGCACGCTGGAGCTGTTAAAGCGGAGGGCGGTGACTCTGTGGCTGACCCCCTGGATGTGGAGGACACACTCATAGCCACGCTGGCCAGACTGTGGCTGTGGCAGGTTCTTGGCCTTCAGGGTGATGGGCTTCACCTCCCCTGCAGGGATCAGAATCTCCTCAGAGCGCACCAGCTGGGGACAATCCTGGGAGGGAAGAAACACAAAAGTTCAACAAAAACAGAGGCACTCAGGTCACAAAAGAGCAGCAAAAAAGAGACATCTTTATGCTTTGAATCTGTGAAAACAAACAAGTGCAGACAAGCTAATATCCAAGTAGTGTAAGACACAAATTAGGCATATTTCAAGCAGTTCCACCTCACATGATTGACGTGGTCAGAGCGGTCTTTGTGTCATTGTTAAGACACGCTAAAGTCATTAACTGCAGGGATAATAGACTGTTAATTGCTGCTGCAGAGAACAAGAGCTCTGAATGAAAAGCGCCATTTCGGAAATAGAAGAGCTCAGATGGCTGTCTTTTTGAAGACATGCCCTGAGGCTGACACAGTGCTGGAACACAGAGCAAGATGCAGGCAGAAGGAAACCGAGAGAGAGGGAGGGAGCATGTGTGTGAAAGAGAGAGAGAAGAAGAAAAGATAAGTTAGCATGTGTGTATTTGTGTGTGTGAGTGTGTGTGTGTGTGCTCCACCAACCTCAGAAGCATTGACTCGTCCCTCCTGGAAGGAACAGCTGGAGGGGTCATGGGTACACAAGTTGCGGTACTTGCACCAGTGGCAGCGGAAAGCACTGTTCACACATGACAGACACCTGCATGGATACACAAACACACACACACATGTGCATATGCTGAGTGAGAGAGTCAGGAGGAAAAAAAAACAGTGCAGTCAAGGAGGGGCATCGAGTTTGCCAAAGTACGGGAAGTGCCACAGAGGAAATGAGTTTTGATCCCAAGTGGGCACCTGCTGTTGTTGTGCCCTTGTGGTTGGCACAGTACCTAATAGCTGCCGGGCCAAGTTCTCCCTGCATATATTTTCTACTGCCATATATTAATACTGCGTGTCATGTGTGAACAGGAGGCTGAATATTACCCCCTCATAACCACAATCAGATGGAGAAAGAGAGAGAGTGAGACGGAGTGGTGAAACGTTGAGTAATGAGGACAAATAAGACATTGGCGCAGCTTGATCCAGCAATTACCATTAGCCCTGCATTGTTGGAGTGTTGCTGTAATTACTGGCTGTTTAGGTGTGTGTTTGCATGTGAGCTTTTTGACATGTACAATATGTAAGTATGTGTATTTGTTTCAATATATAGATGTGTAATGATGCAGTACTCCATAGTGGTAAAAATATCGCATTGCAGAGAGCCTCCCTATCATGTCCTTGTGGAGCACCTTGAGGTAGCACAAAGGCTAATGTCATCCACTATCCAAGAACTGACTTAAACCTTGGAATTGGAAAGAAAAAATGCCTTTAACCTTCTGTGTATGTAAGGAGAGCTGTAACTCATGCCCTACTTAAAACTTACCAAGCACCTCTTATAAATATGTGCTGGTGACATAGATGACTTGACAGAGAGGTGAGTAAATACAAGCCTGTGGCCCTTGGCCTGTGGTGGCCTGCTTGTTTTGTGTCCTCTCTCCTTCTCTCTCCCTTTAAATCCCATTCGAGATGTGACGCGTGGATTGGATAGGCTAGCAGATGAGGAACCAATCCGCTCCTGCCTGCGAGTATTTAATGGAGCCACAGACTCTCCTCGTGGGCGACTGATTTGTGTTCTCTTCAGTCTGCACCTTTGCCTTGGGTTTGTAATCTTGATTACTTGGCTTTGTCTATGTTTTGGGTTAAAGAACGTTAACTGTGAGCACACGTTTTGTTATCTAGCAATCTGTGTTTTGTTTGGTATTTAATTATTTTTATAGTGATTTGAAGAGGCCTTTGTTTTGGCTAGTTTTTCCGTTTACATTTATTTTGAGCAGATATTTTGTTGTATTGTAATTGTTATATTATTGTCTTTTTTGTAAGTAATTAAATCATTTACAATTTACATTCATCTGTGTTATGTTACTCCCTGTCAACGAGCTGGGTTGTAACACCTGAACAAGAAAATTGGACTCATAACAACATGAGAGTAAAAGATAAGATACTCCATAGCAGAGACCACACTCACTTTTAATTGGTTGTGATGGCATTAACTGCACTGTGTATTCATGAACAGTTGTTGAGAGTGTGCATTTTAGTCTCTCTTGGCCCTCCTTCTATCTTTATCTCTCTCATATAAGGTTGAGTTATGCACACTTGCTTAAATATTCATCAGTGCAAAAGCATGGGAGGTATCTCTGGCTAGCTCACCAATTCAGATGAATAGGGCTGATTTACCTTCAGGCAAATACGGTGTACAGTATGTGTAAGAGAGAGAGAGAGTGTTGGCATCAGCATGCCCTTTTGAAGCGTGTGTGTGCCTCTTTTCTTGGGTGTTGCTGAGGCTGTGTGCACAAGTATGTTTGTCGTCACTGATTAACTGAGCTGATGCGAGAGTCAGTAATTGCTTTCCGTACTACTCAGACTGAGTTCTCAAACAGCAGACAGCCATACGAAGCTGGATGAGAAGTGAGAGCGGGGCAGTGGAACATCACCAGCCTTTAAAGGAGAGATTGGCTAAAACATTTAGTTTTAATATCAAAGGACAGAGTGGTGATTCCTGCCCCCTCTGCTGCTCCCCATTCAGTCAGACTCCCTTTGGATCTCACACAAACAGAATCTGCCACACTGGAATGAAGCGAGCAATTGCAAAAAGGCAGCGCTGAGATGCACTGAGATCTCCAATCCAGGGATTCAGTTCAACATCACTCAATCAGGGACAGACATGGCATGAAAATGGGCATGAAATCCCTACTGGAGACCTGTTAGGCAGAACGCAGGAGTGTTTTGTAGTGCTGTGTTTGAGGAGAAGTTTTCATTAGGACTGCAGCTCAGAAACTTCCTGTTATGGGATGCAGGGAGCAGCCAGCGATCAGCTTACATTAATTTTTACAAGAGGGATATTTTTAGGGGACCTGTGCAGGCGGTTAAGGTTAAAACTGCAACTAATTCCAAGAGCATTGATTCAGTGGTTTTGGCTAGAAGGTTTTAGTTGTGCTGGGTTTTTTTTGTAAATGAAAAGAGAATGAACAGACCCAGATATTGATACTTACAGTTGGTGAACGCTGCAGTTGTAGAACTTGACCTCTGTGCTGATAAGCATCTGACCAGTCTCCTTAGAATTGAGCCTCAGCTCAACGCCTGACCAATCTGAAAAAGGCGGCAGACACAAATGATCAATATTTACACAGTAACCCTTCATCATTACGTGGCATAAAAATCCTTACATTATTATGGAAAAAGGTGTAAAGAGCACACTTAATTAAATGTTGTCTCAGTATGTTTGAAGTCTGATGTGTTGACACAGATAAATAATATTCAGTTTGCAATCCTCATGTGGCTTTATATCTATGCAAGCATATATAAAAACAGTATATGTAAATGAAATGTGCAAATTTCTATACCAGACTGAAGCATTTAATCAGATGGAAATTTGTCTACCTGCATTTTACTCAACAGAGTCCTGGCTATGCCTCTTATCTCTCCCCATGAGAATACAGACTCAATAAATATGTGCGTGCGTGTGTGTGTGTGTGTGTGTGTGTGTGTGTGTGTGTGTGTGTGTGTGTGTGTGTGTGTGTGTATGTGCAGAGCAGCCTGTATTTCAGATGACATTCAGTGTGTAGGAGGGAGGATTGGCTGACCCTCAGTGCTCTGTTCTCTCCACAGCACCTGTTGGGAATCAGGGCTGCTTTCACACAAGTCTGCATAGCAGGCACATAACAGACTATTGCACATTTGCCTCACAGGATCTGACAAAGTGCTGAAGAGGTCCTGTCCAAGCAGAAACCTCCTCCAGGACCTCAATAAAAAAATAGAAAAGAGTGCCAGCTATTTTTCTTTAATGAGTCCAGTGTCCTCAAAGATTTATCCCAACCTCTTCTTCTGCTTCATTGGCAGATTTTTATTCTAATGCATCCTCTATTCTTTATTTTCCATTCTTTTTCACCTCTCATCTCATTTGCTCGTCTTTCCTCCTCTCTCTTCGCGTCATTTCCACTATAAGATCAATGTTGATGTGCAACAGACAGCAAGACTGGCTAAGGGGACAGAAGATGGAGGAGGAGGAGGAGGAGTGTACAGAGGTCAGGAGGCGGTGGCCTCAGGGGAATAAAGTAAAAATTGAGGTATATGCAGCTGGCTGGATAGCTAGATGGATGGAGGGAAGGGGCTTACAGGGGGGATTGGCTGACATTTACCTGGGGGAGAACATTCATATTAGCGCCTGATGCACCACTCCCCATGGGAGCTCTGGGCAAAAAGGGCTGTCATTTACTCACAGGGAGGAGGATTACTAAACCCCCAAAACACACAGTCATTTCCACACACTGCACATGATATATTATTCAGGGTGTTTAGTTTTGTCACCCTGCAGCCATCTTGGCTCACAAACAAGAGGCATTTATTGTCAAACAACAGATGTTAATATTCATAATGATATATATGTTTGCAAATAAATGCATGCCAGAGCTGCCGTGATATATTTGTGTCATATATTTACCATGCTGGAGGAATGCATGAAAGGTCATGAGATTTCTGTGAATAGCATAATGGAGCTGATTAGCATATCTTTATTCTTGGCCGTAAAAGCTGTCTTTGTGTCTCTAACAATACTGTATTTTCTTTTCATTCTCTGAGTTTAGGTAAAAATGTTGAATTGGATCTTTTAACATTTGCTGAAATATAATCCCTTACTTTAAATAAATGTCATTTTTATTTATTATGTGTTTCATATTTAGTAGGCTCCAGTCCCAGCAGAGCAGCTGGATATACTTTGGCTATGCAAAAACAGTAATCCACCACATCCACTCCACTATCATCCCCTCTGAAAACCCCCTGACTGAATGAACATGCATGTTACACCATCCCCATTTAGCCAAATCTGAGGGTAGTAATTTAGTGTCCTGCAGCTTGACCATAGGCCAGAGTGCCACATTCTGATCCTCCATTAGATCTAATGGGGCCCAGTCTTGTGGATTGCTCACAACAACTGATCCTGAATCAGCAGGTTAGTTGAGTGTTGGATCACCGAAGATGCTGATGATCTGTTTATCATATATGAGCAATAGGCACACAAAGCCTACCTTGGTCAGTGGGGATGAGGGGGACATCCTTAGCAGCAGGAGACACGCAGAGTATCTGGTTTCCATTGACCTGACCTTCCACTTCTGTCAAGTTGCCAAAGGAGCAGGTGATGCCTGCAGAAAGGTCTGGAACGTCGCTCACCTTCACCAGCAGCTGCACATGGAGTTTGGTACACAACAAAGTTTTAGGGATATATATAATGTTGATTTTCCATCCTGGTGCAACAGGCTAATGTGTGATTTTAGCAATGAAACTATTAACACTAACACACGGAAACAATTGCATCTTTGGTTATAAGAAATGACAGTCTAAAGAAGAAATTGTGAGAAAATAAAACACAGTGGCTTGAAAGTAACAGTATAATAAGCTCCAAAAATAAATAAAAAGAACACACTGCTGTTGGCAAAGCTGTCCATTCACCTTGCCAAGTATTGGTCCAGTGCCTTAAAAACCAGCATAATAAGTAGAATAAGACTGTATTTATATATTAGTTTTCCATTTGCCACAGGTAGAGACGGATATTATGGCCAATATATTCAACTGCAAGAGGGTAAATTGGAAAGAAATAGCCACTTGGCATATTCCATTTGTTTTATCTCCCTTCCACAAGAATTTACAAGCAGAGACAGACACAAGAAAAAAAAAACTACACACACAAAGACACATAGAATTTACAGTATAGTACATGCAATACACGCGGCACATGCAGATGGATATAAATGTGTTTGAAGTCATTCTCTGAAGAGCAGTGACACTGGGGCTGGAGCATTCAGCTGCTCTGCCTATAAATAAATGCATTCTGCACTGGGTGTGTGATCTGGCTCTCCAGCCAAGAGAGGCAGTCTGGATAATTATCACCATGGCATTTCACAGCCTTGTTCCATTAGCTGTTATTTTTGGGCCATACCGTTTGAAGTTTCTCTTTGTTTTATCTGCCTCTCACTAAACACCATGGGGCTACTGGGACAGGCGAGGCAGCTGAGCAGCTTAACTGTAGGTCTTTCAAGAGATGCTGACTGTCTCAGTAGCTGACTACACTGCCTCCCTCGTTAGCTGCCTTACTCTGGTACCCATTAAGAGGATGGATTCGTTTTTTTTTCAGCTGAGGACCTCTTGTCTTCTCCCTGTTTTTACTTTCACCATGTTTGTGTTGCTTCGCTCTGAGGTGTCAGAGAGATCCTTGATTACAGCAATCACAGCAATCAATGTCTTTTGTTCAATGTAGAATTGCCTGAGTAACCTCTCACATTAATTAGCTCTCATCGTTCTCAGACACACACACACATACAGATAAACACTCAAATTTTTGCTCATGCACAGCAACAGAAACTAAGCTTGTGTCGAAGTGTTTAAGCGTTTGCTCTTTTTGTTCTCATGCCTTCCGTGACGCTTGTAGTGGTGGGTGTTTCTGTAGCTTGGCAGCAACCGAACTAATTGGTGGCAGTTTATTTTTTAAGTAAAGGTGATTTGATTGTTTTTGCTGTCCTGGTGCCCACATGAGGAGGCTGTGTTGTCATGGAGATAGCTGTCTGCCCCTGTGGAATTGGTGAATGGTTTTGGTGAGATGACCCTGTTGCTGACACATGGAAAGGAAAAAAAACACCTGCTAACATGTCATAAATTGATGTTTGCAAAGTGGACAATAGGGCAAGACCTGAGGGTAAGACATCATGCAGTGCAGCGTGACTCTATGGAGAAAATATTTATAACCAAAATACATAGAAAAGCTGGGTTTTGTCAAGTTGTACTCTAAAATTAGAAAGCCTGGAGAGGGTTGTAGGCATGTCTCTTGGTTTATTTGGATCAAAGCATCAGGAAATTAATTTGAAAATTCAGCTGCAACACAAACTAAATTAAATATTCTGCATCTCAAACAGAAGCAAGTCGATCTGGGTATGTTGGAAAAATGTGGACAAAATGATCCATTTAAAAGTGTGGGTATGTAAAGTCTGTGCCAATGTGTGTGGTTGCACAGCATTCACCAGATATTGGACAGGCAGAGCCTTTCACTGCTGATCTCTGCCTGTTTTCACTCAGTCCATGTGGAAATACTCCACTGCGCTCAGCTGCACTCGGACAACTTTAACACCTACACGCCCACCCACACAAACATGTCTTGGCACACATATTGACTGCTCTGTAACGAGTGAGCATATGCATGCTGAAACGCCCACATGGAGCTCTTACGAACCTTCCCCTCTAATGTTTATGCATCAGGCACAATCAAGACGTGGGATCACTTAAAATGCTCTGCCTCTGCTACGGTTATGTGGGTAGGAAATATGTAGATGTGAACAAATTTTTCATTGTTTGCATGCAAGTGGTGGTTGAGATTGCAAGTATTATGTGTGCTGTGTGTAAACTTACAGGTACGCTGGGTTCTGACACCGCGATGCTGTCTGGGTACACAGTGGCCTTCACACACTGGTTGAGGGAAGCAGCAAAACGGTACGGTTCATCCGCGCGATCACACCGATTCCTCTGAGAGCATCTGCACAGGGAGGAGGACACACTTAGTGACATGTGTTTTTGTTTTTTTGTTTTTGATACTACCTGCGATTCCAAAGCTTGTGGTAAAAATCAACATCTCAATTATAGGAGGAAATAAAACTTTAGTTACATCATGGATGAATCAATTATAGCTGTAGTTATAACAGGAAAAAAACTAAAAAGTAGAACTGAAAATGATGAAAGTGCAATAGTGATACAAATACTTATGTTGCAATAAATGCTGCAATAAAAACATGATGTGACAATTTGGATTATGGGTAAGAGACAGTGATTGCGACAGAAATTAAAACTCTTCTCAGACAGAAGGAGGGAACGATGAGGATTAAATGTCAAAAACTATAACAGTAAACACCGCCTAAGAAATGGAATATTAAACCATCTTGTCGCAGGGCTAACATAAATATCCAGCAGTAGTGCTATAGGGAGGAAATAACATTGTCAGTCTCTGCACTACATGATGCTAATAGCTCATTTTTGTGACAGGAAAGTTTGAATCTGATATTTCCAAGCTGCTGCCTGGGCACAGTCTAACAGATAAAAGAGCATTTCATCCATGCTTTGATCCCAAGCCCTGACTCAGGACATCTCAACTGATCTTAAGTTTTTTTCTGTATTACTCATGTAGGTTTGTTTATTTGGTGTTAAAAGCTGCAACTGTGACATGCTGTGCAAAACAGATGGTGTACTGAAACATAAAATAGTGTTAATAGTGTGGCGAAAGATTCTAGAGTAAATACACCCTCAATGTGTGCGAGTGTGTGACATCCAGTACAGGTCAACAGTCTTATAAGAACATAATGTGACAGTGTGTGGCTCAACTCACTTGATAAAAGCTAAGCAGATATACTAAGACAGCAGTGACAAGGTGTCGACCAACTGTAATTATTCAGTACTCTGCATAACAATAACTCATTTTCTAAAAATAATGCTGGCTCACTTGTGGTTGTTGGACTGAAGGCAGACAGATAAACCGGCTGCTTGTCACATTTGTAAAATAACTACATAACAGTAATTGGCTCAAACAACACTAGGCCAAGGTATGAATGTGAAAGCTCAACTTATCAGGTGTGGTTTTAAAAGTGTTAACAACTTGTGGCCTTTAGAAATCTATACATTCTCAGTAAACCTCAGAAACAGGCGGTGGTCCAGCAGAGCCACCAGCAGCTAATTTAATCCACTCTATAACAAACTATGGAGGCACTGAACATAGCACTACACACCCTAATTATATCCTTCAATCACTGCATAACTTTGGAGACGTAACTAGTGCAAATTACATGGCGCTTACTCATAAGAGATCTTAATGGTCAGACAGTGTATCAAGTACCACATGACAACACCACCACATCCCTCATTAAAACTCCGCCGCCTCCTACTTCTTATTAAAACTGTGGGCTCTCTGTCCTCATCCAGCCCCGGCACAGTCTTTGTGTCTGGCTAACTGGCTGACTGGTCACAGCAGCTCTAATTGGACTCTGATGGGTCAGACGCTGTCCATGGTGCTGATGTGCCACTACAAGCTCAACCTATTCTTCTCTTCCCTGGCTGTTCACAGTGTGTGTGTGTGTGTGTGTGTGTGTGAAGGGCCGTATCATGCTTCTTAACCACATACTCTCACATATACTGACTCTAAGCTACATCTTCATCCACAGCTTCTCTGTGTAATTATGTTGTCAAAAGTTCAAGCCATATCCAGCAGACTCACATGAACAAGCAGAACCA
>JAVQJX010090834.1:0-15743 GCA_036025115.1 Ambassis agassizii
GAATGAAAACATTGGTTATTATCATGTTCTCTTTGTTCCATTGTGACAAAAATATCTGGCATGTAGGATCCCCACAAATATGGCAGCAGAGTAGAAAACAGGATAATAGTGGAAAAAAAGAAACAAATTAAAGTATAAATCAAAGCATTCACAGTCGACCTCCTTCTTGTGCTCTACGATTCTCTCTTACTGGGTAGACCAGTACTGGCAATGAGACTGAAAGTCAAAGGCTAAACACCAAGATCACAGACCTGGTTGAGTTTAGCACAACTGTAATGGCTTACTCACGTGTGCTCCGTCACACAGACACACACATACAGAACATGACAAACCCCACATTACCCCTGGGAGGGTGATTGTCACCCCTGCTCTTCATCCTCCGAGCTGATCTAGATCAGGGTAATCACATAATAAATACATTCTGAAATCTCTTTTAAAACAGACAGCCAAATATATACAAATTGATTAAAAGAAAATGACTCATTACTAAGTGTTGAAATCTAAAACAGTCACTTGAACATGGTGTAGACCAAGGTGCACACACGATCCCCTTCTATTAGGCCAAAGTCATTATTCTTGTGTTTTTATATGATCATCCCCTCTTTCCCTTCCTCCATACGATTCTGTGATTGTACACACTAGTGTCATGGTCTAAACCAAAGCAGTGCTTTTCTATGATCCCTTCAGTTACGGCACTACAGGCACACAAATACAAAGACACTCTGTTTTGGCTCTCTGCCTCATCGTCCCTCCTTCCCATGTGTCACCACAAACACACACAGTGCTCCCTGTAAACAAGTACTCTGTCCTTTCGGATTATAAATACTGTTTTGGTAAAATCATTGTTAAAAGTATATTTGAAGTGAACATCAATACAAAACACACAATTGCACTGTTAGAAGATTTTCCTTCCTTATTTGTATATCTCATGTTTTTATTCTTCTTCAT
The DNA here is from genome assembly GCA_036025115.1 of Ambassis agassizii. NCBI lineage: Eukaryota > Metazoa > Chordata > Actinopteri > Ambassidae > Ambassis > Ambassis agassizii. The sequence continues at coordinate 949 of JAVQJX010090834.1, forward strand.
TTGGCTTCAGCATTAAGGCCCAGAATCTGGAGTCAAAAAGGGGATAAGGAGATCTGCCTGCGTCCACAGGGCCTAATCTAGGTTTGAACAACACACATACAGGCACACTCACAGACAAACAGTATTGCAGGGCAATATAAAAAAAGACACTAAGGAATGGTGAAACATCCTCTCTGTCAATTTGAAATCATTCTTCATCACACATTTCTTTTTTTGCCGTCCCATCCCTTCCTCTTCTGTCCAAAGTGCGTGGGTGCCGGTTTCAGTCTGGCTACACTAGGGGGTGCTGTTCCTCTGACAGGTGACTGACAGGCGGTGGCTGTGTTTATTGCTATAATGTCCGTGCTCCTCCCCTCGGCGAGGAAACAAAGGGACAAAGTTGCCCTCCTAACACCGATCTGTAGTCTCTGCCCCCCGCCCCTCTGCTGATTGGAGTCTGTGCTTTTTGGAGGGTTCTAATGTTAGATCAGTGGCGGGGGGGAAACTCCTCCCTGAGGAGCTGGCTCAGGTGAAGACATAGTTGAGGAGGAGCTGGGAGAGGAGCAGGACGCAGAGGATGAGGCAGTGACGGCCAGTTAACGACATGCTCTCGTCTGTCGCTCTCTGGTGAGCCAGCTGACGACTCAGAGCCACCAGGTTCCTACGGGCAGAGATGAGGGTCAGAATTAAGTGTTTGAAAGAGAAAAGCAGGATTTCAGAAAACTTCTGTCATTTTCACATATAACATAAATATTTTTGGACACCATCCACCAACAACACAAACCCATTCTGGCTGCATACAATCTCACTCCCTTCACTACAGAGTACTTGTGTTATTTTGACCTCTGGATGTCCTGCTGTGTCTTCTGTATAGATGTGATGGAGGCCTCTATCAGGGCGATGTCCTTCACCTCTTTACTGCAACGGGCACACTGGTTTGAAAAGTCTGGTCATAATCAGACAAAAGAGCAACACACTTAGGATGAGAGATGACAGTTTGTTTTGTGTGTTTGTGTGTGTATGTGTGTGGGGGGGGGGCTCACCTTCATTGTCTGAGGACTCGTGAGTGGGTTCTGGCGTGGTGCTGCTGCTCTCGGTGTTCTGGCTGCAGCTGGACGGCTGGCTGCTGGCCTTCCTGTGCTTCCCGTTCACCTCGGCCTAAAGGAGGCAGCAGAGTTGTTCATTTCAGGAAAACTAACAGCAAACTGATGCATGATGCAACATGAATAACAATGCTCCTCAGTCACTGGCATCAGGTGCAGCTTTCATCAAATGTAACAAACAGCTGTAGTTTCACCTTCTGTTGGCTGGCCCAGCTGTGTCTGTAGGAGAGCCCGTTGTGTTGTCTCTGGCTTCTCTTGTGTGTCTGAATCACGCCGTCCTTCTCAAACTGAACCAGGCAGCGCTCAGGATCCCACGGCCGCGTGCTGCGAAAAGGTTGCAGCAAAATGTAAAACGGTGTGCACCTCCTGTGATTTAGATTTGAATGATTCTGTCAGTGTATTCATACTCCATATGCTTGTAGGTCCACTCAGAGGTGACGGGGTCCTGCTGGAAAAGTCGGGGGACCCAGGGCTTGTCTCCCCTCTCTTTGGCCTCTTTCCGCTGAGCTTCCTCCAGCACAAACTTCTCCTGGGTGGCCCTCACTTGGTCCCGATCCATGATAGCACTGGTCACATGCTGCCAGAGTCTGTTGTTGTTGTTGCAAATGAGAATGTGATGCAAACATGTTAGACACTGACATTTCTCCAATTGGCCGTTACATTACATTTAGCTGGCATTGGGCATTTTACATTAAAATGAAAGACTTTACAATTGAGGAATAACCTAATAACATACAAGTAACATGTTTACCTTTCAGACTCAAACTCTCCCTGCTGGTCTAACTGGACCACCTGTCTCTTGAGGCGACCGCTGCGGATGTCTGAACTGGGGTTCCACAGCGTCTCCTGATGGCCCGAGCATTTCTCGTGAATGAACACCTCACTGTCCTGAATTTAACAAAAGCAACAATATTTTCAGTGCTGTCAACCAATACCCAATAACAGCGGGCGATGTTAAGAGACATAGTTTCAGTTTACATGATGGTTCAGCAGAAGAGGCAGGACCTCAGCTCTCCACACACCACATGTCAGTGTCTATGAAGTTCAGTATATTGAGTAATGGATAATAATACCCATCAGGGGAGAATTCTCTCAATTTTTCACATTGAAGAAAAAAAAAACTCCTCAGTACAAAGTTCAGTTTCAAACCTTTCTTTACACTCTGAAAGCCCTCTGAATGTGCTGTTGAGTCTCTCTGCTGCTCTTCAACCTACAATTACCAATTCTGCCTCTAATTACCACAGATAATTACTGGATATTAAATAACAGCAAGTACCAGGAGGGATGCTCAAAGATTATCCAAGCCAGAGAAGCTTATACCAGATGGGGAGAGAGGAATTATAGTGAATTATACTTACCCAGTGTCCGTCAACAGTGGCCAGCAGCTCCTCTCCTGCAAAGATCTTCCCACTGATCTGATTAACAGAGCAGGAGCCACCCAGGAAGGGCTATGTGAACAGAATCAAAGGGTACTGCCGTTAGAAAAGCAAATGCTGGCTCGTCAAGTGATGAAGAGTTACAGTACAAAGCATTTTAAACATCAAACCTTCAACTTGAACTCCAGCTCTGAAAAACATTTTGTTTTCTCACACTCAATGGTAACTTTTCCTCCCAGCTCTAGTGTCATAGTGCCGTACAAGATACCTAAAGGAGACACATCAGATCTACATCACATCACTTGTTGGAACAAGACATTTAAGCCTTTACACACAATTAACTCACACCATTCTATGTGGTACTGTAAGGCTATTATTATAATTGTTTATCTGGCCACAGTGAGTGCCTTCCTCCGCTGGGCTGTGACACACGATAAAGACAGACAAAGTTATTTACAACATCCCAAAGAACACTCAGAGAATAACCAGAAACTTGACCTGACATAGATTACACCCATCATCCATTTCTAATTCTGGCTGCCTGCCAGGTCAGAGTTCAAATTCAGAGCTGAGCTAGGCGCCGTTTGACTTCCAGTGGCTCAGACATGTGGGCTACGCCAGACGGATGAAAAAGTTGCAGCCTACGCATGATTTGTCAGAATAGACATATTTCATTGTAAACATTCACGGATGTACTCAGTGTAGTTTTGTAATTCAATATGCTTGGGTGCAAATAGCTACAGCAAGTTGGGTAAGAAACACTTCTGTTTGTCAGACATCGGTGTCCTTTTGCTTAATTAAAGTAACTTTAAAATATTCAACAATATTTAACATCATGGAAACCTAATACTAATGTTAACATAAATTCAAAAAAGGCTTAGGCAGATTGTTAGTAGAGATGTTCATCAATATTTACAGTAAGTGTATTACCTTTGCAGTGAGCATAGGGCATGGTGATGACGTACTCCTCATCCCTGCTTAGGAACAACAGTCTGGCCTTCCCATCTAGAATGGCTGACAGAGAGTTACCTACACAAGTGGAAGGAAAAGACACACATAGTTTGTGATTTTACACCAAACAAGGGTGTGAATGTATCTCATCACAAACAAATGAAATTCAGACCATGTTGATCACTACTAGGCCAAATACAAAATAGTACTATAAAATGTACCATAGAACTTGGACTTGGCTAGGATGCTTCCACTGATAGAAAAGCCATCCTTCCTATTGCAGACATAAAAGGCAGAGACTGGAGGATGGTGAGACACCTGGCAGAGGAGAAGCAGAGAGACAGAGAGAGAGAGAGAGAGAGAGAGAAAGAGAGAAAGAGAGAAAGTGACATTTGAGCAGCAGAGCGAGAAAGAAAGGTGTCAGGTATCCTCTGGCACATATTAATTTTACACTTGCTGCATTTCACAGGTGTGCGTTTGGCAAATAGTGTGCGATATTTCACACAAGGGATGAATCATGTTCTGTGCCCGTAATGCTTTTTGGTTATAAAATCAGCCTTAACCTGCTCAGCTATGTAGAAAGTGCAGCTGTCAGTCAGAGGATGAAGCCAGCAGCATCGAAACGTCTCCCCCAGAATTGGATTATAAGGCTTTTTCAGACCCTGAAAAAAAGCAAATGCATTCAGATGTAATGTCAGCATGTTCAAACATGCCACAAATAAATCTACTTTGATAAATCACATGACAAACTAGTTCAATATTTTTGCTTTAAACTTTAACAGATGAAGAGGAGTGGAGTTGCTTAAACACATCAGTGTTAAGGCAACTGGTTGAGAGATAATACCACTGTTAAAGAGCACAGCACCACTTATCTAGACCATCAACATGTAATTACTCCAGTTTTTGTTTTCAGCCCAAATAATGACAGATTATCAAGTGCCTACCTATCCATCCCTGGTGAGCCTCCTAAAGTGCTGAATAAACCCACAACTCTGCAGCCATTATCTGCTGACTAATGCTGCTGCCAATGAGGAAATGTATTCCTAATGAGTGGGAAAAGGGGCCTTCTGATATTTTTACTGCAGAAATATTCTAAACTAAGCTACTAAGAGTCAAAATGTCTAACTGAGAGGCTTAACTGAGGAATCTAAAAAACAGAGCTGGTACCTCCCTGATTCAGAATGAGGTGTTGCACAAGGGGGTTACATCAGGCTGATGTGACATGGTGAGCGATCTGTGAGTGAACTAATCTTACCTTAGGCTTCTTGTAGAAGCCAGACAAGTACCATCTCAACACCTGCTTGATTCGACCATATGCACTCTCTTCCATTGCAGCTCTGTTAAGAAAGGACAGAGAAATCAGGCATATGATGAGCAAACAACAACCTATAATAAAAAAAAAATGCAAACAGTGGAGTAATTATGAGTTACTGACTGTGAGAGCAGATCAGCATGGTAGTAGTAGTCAGACAATTTGTCCAGGAAGGAACGTGGCTCCAGGATAAATGTTGGCAGCACCACCTTAGACAAATCCATGCCTGGACGCAACTGTTTCAACAGGGTCCAGATCAGACCTTTGTTTTCCTCTGATACAGTCTCTACTTGGGATGCCTCTCCAGCCTTAAAGAAGAGACGCGTGTGAGGAGTAAAAATCACTCACATCTTAAAAGGTAATCTTTTGTTCTGAATCAAAACTGGGCCTTGTATAGTTAACTGTGCTTTCATATTTCATTCATCAGGATACTGAGGAGGAAGGTGAAAACTCTGACACAAACAAAAGCAGACAGAGCCCCCTCACCTCAGCCATCTCCTCTGTGCTCTGCTCTACATAGGCTGTGGCTTGTGGCCCGGGGGATGGTTCATCTGATTGGTCCATGTCGCTCTCCTCTGTCAGCCTTCCACCATTCTCGTTGGCTGTAGTGTCCCAGTCTTCATGAGCCTCTCGCTCAGATTTGTCTGAAAAGCCATCTTGCTCCATGTGGTGATTGCCCAGCAGCACTGTGTCATTCAATCTATTGAAAATAGATATACGATCGCCAAAGTTAGAACTATAATCTACACAATCAACCTACAAGGTAATCTACAGAGACAGAAATGTCATTGAGTAGACAGCTTTATCCACTGTAAGACCTTGCTGATCTGGGGGGGTCAGAATGTATTTATTAAATTTGCCTGGTTTCCAGAACAACCAGTTCAAACCACCTCATACCAATAATCCCCCATTTCCCTTTGAAACCGGTTTTGAATGTAACCGGTTACAGATAGGGCACACAAACAGAATGACTGCAAAATAGATTTGACTGCCATGCATGCAGATATTCATAAAAGGTTGAGCAAAAACTAATTTCTATGGAATTTTCCAGTCAAGACAAATCAAACCCAAACCTCAGATCAGCACCCCACTAGGTCAGAGAGGAAAAGGAGAACAATAAAGAAGAAAGTCACACATCAGCTTTTTAGTGGTCAAAAAAGGAGGAAACAAGAATAATGGACGTGTCAGACAGTGGACATTTGAGTAGTCTGGTGTTACATACATCACAGAAAAATACAGGGATCTTATTTAAGTCCAGCTCATATTAAGTATCTTTATGCTCCTAACAAGCACAGACAAACATAAGGAAACAGCTCATTTGCCCAAACAACTGTGGAATAGAGTTCACAATGCGTGAGGTCTCGACAAACCTGAAGAATCACATTCCAATATACTCAGTGAATAAGTAGCCAACCAGCTTTACCAAACACGCCCTGGAAGAGAGGTAGCTCTCCTTACCTCAAACACACACAGCATATAGACAAACTCTTCCTCAGGAATCAAAACAGCAGTAATGAGAGTGCCACCAAATCAAAAAAAAAGATACAGCCAGTCCTTATCCCCTCTCTTTTCCTATGTGTGTAAATGTTTTTAATCTACTGACTAAAAGCTGTTTGTTTCTTCGACTCCGGCACACCTGCTTCCTGATTTTGTGTGTGTGTATTTTTCTCAGTGTGCCAGCGTGTGTGTGCGCAGTGTATGTGTGGAGGCTTGCAATGGCTGCGTTGCTACCGTCTCTTTCTGGGTGGTGTATGGCTCACATTGTACTCCATCTTCCTGCTCTTCTATTAGTCATGTGATCAGATGGACTGCTGTGATTGGCTCAGAGAGGAGCAAGAGAGGATAGATTACTGGAATGGATGTCCAGGGGGAGGGTACAGGCACAGGGGGGGTGTGAAGAGGAAGGGGCTTTCTCGTGTAAGATGAAAACAGTACACTAACCGATATGTAAGTGAATTATAAAAGCACATGCACAAATTCTAATTTTCATATAACCACAGAAGCAGACAAGACACAACTAAGCCAGTTCAGTTTACAATAAATAAAACCCTGCAAACCAAGATACATTTTGAACATTATTGTTGAAACCGTACCACCAGCAGACTTTGAGGGCCAGACAGACTTTAAAAAGCTAGCAGGTCATTTACTGCAACTACCTCCGGCACACCTCTTTGTGTTAAAAAGAGGAACAGCAATCTGTGTTCGCACACAAAAAATACTTTATGGATCAGTTGATGACCACAAAAGACAATAATAAACACAATTTCTAATTAGATCCCCCTCACATATTTTCTGGCACTTCACATTTCACATCCAATCAATCACTAAACAGAGAAAATTTACCAGCAATATTCATACTATATGGCAAGCACTCTTTGCTTTGAAGGCTAATGTTTTTTTATTTAGCAAAAACGCCAGGGAGCGCTTCCTCAGCTGCTATTCTGAGCTGACCACCAGAAAGCACATGGAGCACATTTCAGACCGACAATCTGGGAATATCTGACTTATGTAGTTCTGCAAGAAATGCCACAAGTCTACTGCCTAGAGGTATGCAAGTGCAGTTCTTACTGTAACAGCTCTGTGTCCGTGAGCGCTGTAGACTGCAGCAGGTGGAGTATATGGGAAGATTCTGATGATGTGCTTATATCTCCCTCTTTACCAGCTTTGGCTGTCAGCTTGTAGAGACTGGAGCAGCTGAGAGCCAACTCTAGGGCGTCCATCCAACACCGACCTAGAGAACAGAATTGATTAATTCTGAGTGTAAAGACATTTAAACAAGTAGAAGTTAAATTTAAACAATTATGCACAAGCCTCACCATCAGACTCAGATGCAGCTCTGAAGATTAGGTAGTTGCTGGGTAGAGGCTGCGTGATGGAGCCAACATTCTCTCCCTTGGGACCCTAAACATATGGATCAAACTGTGACTTACGCTCTATGTTGTGTAGTCTTCTTGTACCAACAGACACAAATGCCTTTCTCAAAGGCCATAGGAATATGGTTATCACTAAAAATCAGAACTCAAGAGAAACATGAGAGAAAAAAACACAAGCTCTGTAAAACAAATCAAAATGAATCATGTTATTTGCACAGAAAATACACAATTAAATGTCACTTTACAAAAAATACCTCCTCTCTAAAACCAAAACCCCCCCAAAAAAAATCAGGTCATCCAGGTTTATTTCCGTTCAATAGTGTGTATTAAAACAAGCCACTGTGCATTTTAGATTCTACCACTAGGGGTCGCTTAAGTTAAATTGTCCAATCCTACATTAGCATTTGCATAAGCAAAACTGCAAGCAAAATGCTTGCCTCAAAACATCATAGTGTGGTGTCGAGTAACTCTTTAATTCATAGCTTAGTTTGTATCAAAATGCCCTGAGTCTTTTAATTATACGGTATAAAATCACTAGCTTTTATGAAAATACCAGTAAACCAGCAAACATGTCTGACCTTAACAGCCCAAATTGATTTGTCCAGCGGGTGGTAGAGCTTGAAGCAGAAGCCATCCTTCTTGGAAGGTCTCTCAATCAGCTTGCATGCACTGAGCAAAATGGTCCCCACCCAGTGGTCACTTTTGGGGGTCTTATAGATCAAAAGCACTCCAGGCTTCAGGGCACACCACAGCTTGGTCCAACTCTTTAATGAACCACGGATCTTAGAGATGGGAAGCCACATTATTATTGGAAAATATACAAATGCAAAGGGTGAGATGTTAATTCACTGCTGCAGTACAATAAAATACTGACACAATGTGAAGACGCAAAAAGATGATTTCAATCAATTATATAACAGAAAATTATGCTCGGAATGATGAGCAAAGTGTGCATTTAATAAAGTCTGAGGGTAATAGTAATGGACAGCACTGTTGTACCTTTAGCCAGTTAGACATGATGACAACACTAGGGTCTTTGAGTGCACTGAACAGTTCTCTAGCGGCCCGTTTCTTCTCTTGTCTGTAGTTCTGCTTTTGGACCTGTAAAAAAACACAGATACATATTTACCCTTACTAGTCAGAAGCCTGACCTGAAAGTGCGAACACTAGGTGGAAGCAGAGTCAAAGAGTACACACTAGACAATATTTCAAAAGACTCAAACAGCTTGTGTACATTTCACACAGTTTATTTTTAACACATCACAGGTGTTTCATAAGCAAATATATTTTATGTACCTTGAGCGACTCCTTCCGGGCCAGCTTCTCTGTAGGAGAGGGGCAGTCCTTCTCAAGACCATTAAACATCCTGGACTCAGACTGGGAATGAAGAGGTAACAAAAGAATGACTGTATATGACAGAGGCAGTCAGTCTTGTATGTGTAAACCACATGTGTGATAATCTAATACTAACAGGTCATTTTGTGAAGTTTAACCACTTACACTATACCAATATCATCCCTGTATACACACTGAATTATGTAAAAAAGAAGCCATCCTTAAAGCATAATACACAACTTTGATCCAGTAAACAAGACAACATGTAAGACAAGCCTGTTTTCAGAGTCCAACTGTCATGTAAGGACGTTTGGCATGGGAAAGGGAAAGAGGGCAGAGATGCAACTGCAACTGTGCATGTGAATTATTCCACATAGAAAATGCAATATTGCAAGGTGAGGCAATGTGACATGAGGGGAGGAGACAAGACAACATGATTACCCAGTCGTCACTGGAAACATCTATTCCTATTAGTATTACTAAAGAATGAAGACAGATTGTTAGGACTAATACAACATAAAGAGCACCAGGACAACATAGGTCCAGGCTGCCATACATAATGGCTTGTAGTCCTAACGACACAGTTCCCACCATGGCCCTGACATATAAAATCCCACACTTGACCTAATTGATGCAGTATCCCAACCTACAAATGTTACTTATTCTTGGTTTGCTAGTGTCTAAAAGCAACACATCTAGTATTCAATTGTTCATTTAATAATCCTGTATATTTCATAATCATAATTGTGTAATTTGCATGACATTAGTTGACTTCCGCAACAGAATTTATGTGTCTTGTAAATGATTCAGGCTGTTATACTGCAAGCAATCAGAAGCAAAGAAATCACAGAACAGTGTGTGCTCACCTAATGAGTCACTTATAGTGAGCTGTTGAGGAGCTGCCCAATCAGGAACTGTGTTCTTACCTTGCTGCCTGGTGATTGGGCAGGACTAAGTTCATTACTCAGCATGGAGAGACCGTTCCTGTCTGTCTCACTGCCTGGTGGGAACCCACAACACACAAGTCACATACAAATGAACTGAATAAACCTGCTGACAGACAATTAAAGCATGGCAGCCACCAAAGCAGCTCATAGCAGCAGCAGCTGAGGTTTGTTGATTTGTATGAAGTACATCACAGACACTGGAACCCACTAGCACACGTCACTGAAATATCACTCATTTTGTCATTTTACTTTTCATTTGTCGGCACTGACCACATACCTGGACTGAGGTTGTAGAGGTCGTTGTCTCCTCCATAGGACAGATTCCGAGTGAGGCAGCGGGGGTCAATTTTAGGTGGGGAGGTGGCACTGGGGCACAGAGAAAACCTCCGATGGAACAAATTCTCCTCCTTCATCCTGACAACCTACTCGTCCTCTGCAGGGAGATAAAATGAGGGCAAAAGTTCTGATAAGAACAAATGTCATGCATGTGTCCATGTCACAGCTGCTCATCTTGTCTTCTAGTCTCGTCTGCTTTTGAATCTTTCGTGTTGTCTCAAACTTAATCCCACTCTATATCTATCAGCCCGAACCCCCGCCCTTGCGCTATTCTTTTACACTAACAAAGATGCACTGTACACGGACATGCCAGCCTCTCTGCATAATGTCACTGTGCATGGCGGTGACAAGCAGCTCAGACTGTGCACATTGTCAGAGGATATGACAGAAGGAGGCACAAACAAGCTGAATTTGTCCGTCCACAGAGAGCCACTATCTAGACTGACAACAACCACCCCACCATCACTCCAATTCCTTCAGCTTAACAAACAAACAAAACACAGCTCATTCAATTGGGGATCATCCTGCAAAACACCCTGTTGCTATTGTGTTGTTAATTCACAACATTGAGAGGATTACTCATACTTTTCTGGCCACAGTGGCCACATAAAGGAGATAGAAACAACCATAAGAAACCTTAGGGGTGTACACACAATTGTCTGGTTTTGTCTCTACTGAGCTGTGCAACTATTGACAGGTCACAAACTATTCATAGCATATTACTAACAACTGCAGGGGCCACAACTGTTTCCAGACAGATCATTATCCTCGTTCAAATGGACGTCTAGCCGATTGTGGCAAATCAGAGCTGATGGTAAAACACTGAAGTTAATGGAGCGTAGCTGTTACCACCTGGGTCTGTCTGGACAGCCACACTGTGCTCTCTTTTGATCAATATAATCCCATTCATTTTCTCTCATTGCACAAACACATACAGCAGACAAGACCCTCTGACTCTCAGCCTACAGTGAAGTCTCGCCTACAAGTGCTCAATTACCACATCCATGAACAGCGTGTTACATAAAATTCATTCTGAGATTGTATCCACAGGCTGATTCATTGTTTAGCTCTCCCACATTCCATTGAGGAAACTGCAGGATGTCAAAGTGTACATACTGGCAATAGTGACACAGTTTACTAGAACTTGTAGCTTGACAGTGGCTGAATGGGTTATAACAGTGAAAACCATACGGAGTGCTGTGACAAAGAGAAACTTCCTTCAACAAGTATATTCATGTACAAATTGCAAATACAAAGGCACACTCACGTCTGTATACTTGTCACACCACTCCCTGCCTCCCTCCTTGGTTGAGCCTGGTTCTGTGACTCATGGTCTAACCTCTCCCTTCTCATTTCTTATCTTGCAATCTGTCTTTTTTTTTCCTTCCTGTCCTTTGCTTGTCTGTCCTTTCATAGTGGCCAGATATAAAGACATGAGGGAGAAAAGTAAATTTAACGAGGCTTATTTGTCCTTGTGGGGTAAGTCTATAAATAGCTACTGCTGCAGTGCATGTGTGCTTGTGTAGTACAGTGCTAAACCTTGAATGGGGTGCAGCATGCAAGGAAATTAGCTTGATGCTTTAGCATTATACAACAGTAAATACAATATGCCGTGAAGGTGTGAGGGGACAGATACACAGACAATTAACACTATAACATTAGATGGAGTAAGTCAGATCAAAAATGGGCAGACATCTAGCCTGACAGGACAAACCATTCACAGCAGGTTCTTACAGCTGCAGGGAAGGGTTTGTTGGGAAAAAGAGTGTGAGCACATTATGCAGACTTGACTGCACATGGGTGTGGCAACCTTGAATGCTTAATGTGCTGTATTTTGTGCAGGATTGCTGGTTGTGCATAAATGGAGGACATGCCAGTATTGTTGGTTTGTTGAATGAAGTATAAAAAAAAGTATGTGGCTATGCAGACGTGACTGTGTGTGTGTACGCCCCTGCGTTAGTGCTGCAGACTAAAGGGAGGATTACACATTCACATGATGTAGTGCCAGAGGAGAGAGAAAATCCTCCTTTCCAACTAGCCATTCCCAGCAGCAGTAATAGTGAAGCACTGCTCACAAACACAGAAGCACAAAATAAACACTTGACTGAATTAGAAACGGGGGGAGGGGGAGTATTGATGAGTGATCGTATTGATTTACTAGTATGTAAGGAAATGTTTGTATGTGTGTGTTTCTTCAGTCTTTCCAGCATACTGTTGTTTTGCTATTTTATTCATATAAATAAAACATTTTACCTTACTTTTGTATCTTATAAATACTCGAACAGATTAAAGTACTTACATTTATGTCATGGAGTCTAAATGAGCCTTACAGCAAATGCTCAGTAAGAAAGTAAGTGTACACTCATGGCCTCCACAGAGCAAAAAGACTAAGTGTACAACACTCTCAGGGTTAACATTTACTTCAACAGTTAAAGGTTATTTAGACATACGACATATATCGAGGTTAGTTCCACACATTTAAAAATGTTAGAGAAAAGGGTGAAATTAAAGCAGCATTTTTCTCACTTTGAATGCTGATTCTACTCTTGTACTGACCTTCTAATTAAATATCAGTAGCTGTGATAAAATTCAACTCTCACCATTCACTGTACACAGTGCTTAAGATTCACCAAGCTAGCCCAACGTTAACTGCAACCACCATCACTGCGCCACATACTGCAGACGTTAGGCTAATATTTACCCAGTGATATGACCATCTTGTTGAAAAGATAACGGTAAGGTTACAGCACAAGGCCAGTCAATAACACACATTCCTGTCATGCATTAACTTGAAAACTAAACTGAGAGAAGGACAGATAAAAAAAAAAAACACAACAACAAGTGTCTGACCCGCAGTTACCTTGTTGAGGTGAAAGCACTTGACTTGTTGTCACATGGGCCACGTTTGTTTTTAGTAATCATTACACCAACTGGGAAGAGAGGACGGGATTGGATCCTAACATTATACAGGTCAACATGTTCTAACCTGTATAATGTTAATATACTCAGCAGATCTGACAAGTATACATCTCAGTCTCTGTCAGGGTCACACAAGTTTAAGCTGTGAATGTAGAGTCTGACAGTGGCTTCACATACAGTGTACATTGAAAAAAATGGGCATTTTCCAAATCCAACAAATCATGTAAATTACACTCAAAACACTATAACGCTTCAGGCAACTGATTGCAGAAAGCACTGACACTTTGTCTGTTTAACACAGCTTAGTGCAGAAACAATACAAATTGATGACTGTCTCAACTGATGGATCCATTGATAATGTTGGGGTGTTGTATTAACTGCTTCACACTTTTCCATGTGCCTGCATACTGCATTTCACACCTGCACTCATATTGGAAATGTGGTCCAATATATAAATTAGACAGCATATTTGCTCTAAGTAAGAATGCACCTGGGACAAACATCTCCTGCTGTGTGCTGCACATGTGAGAGGGTAACCCTGGACAACGACCAGGCATGAATCTCTCGATTTTGACAACACCTCGCAAGTGGAAACGGGTACACAAAAATAGACATTCGCAAACACTCACGTATATCAAATGTATAGCCAAGAATGACTATTTAATCTAAACAGCATAACTTGGGCTGCCACTGACACTGCAGAACAGAAAGTGTTTCAGTATTTCAGTAAAGACTAGTAACACTGACTGGACATGTAACTAGACTGAGGACAGGGAAAAGACTGAGGACTAGCTGTCCATAGTTAAGTTCACATTGAAAAGACATGGCAACTGTTTCTGCAAATATAAACACTGAAAGCCTGTCTGTCAACACCACAATCCCCAATTAAGAGTTGATATTCCATTAGATTAAAAGAGAGACGGAAAATAGAAAATCACTAAATGTGAACACCGCAGCATGTGTTGAGTTTAAATGTGTGTGTGTGTGTGTGTGTGTGTGTGTGTGTGTGAGAGAGAAACTGTGTGAGGCTTGCAATACTGACGCCAGCATCAAGCCAGCTGTTCCTAATATGATGGCACAGATTAAGTCCAGACACTCCCTCATCCTTCCACTCACTCTCCTCAGCACCCCCAACCATGTTAACCCCCCCGTCTCCAGTGACGACAGGACTAATGGATGGCCATATGACCTAGATATACGCCAATAGGATGTTGCCAGTATGTGAATCAACAATGAATGCTGCAGCATAGTGTAGCAGACAGACGAGGTAAAATGCTAAAGCTGTGATGTGAACATGACAAGCAAGACATGCAGCTGTTCTTTGCAGTACAGTGTAGTCCATTTTTCATATTTCCTATATGAGGCCAACCACATTCTGTTAATGAGCTTTTCAAACGCAGTTGTTATCATCAACAAAAGGAGGAGGAACTTTCCTCTTTAATGTAAAATGTAAACTAGACATGTAAAGAAACAAAGAACTAGAACGACATAAACTACCTTCTTAAAAAAGATTCCACTATACCAAATAGCCTACATTGTTTAATTTATACAAAAATCCCAAATGAAACGAAGAAAATAGGATAGGTTTTTAATTCTAGACAGCTGTATAAGCACAGCAGTCTACCTCTGACTAGTTTATAGGATAAACAATAGGAATTTCTGTG
>JAVQJX010090982.1:0-13463 GCA_036025115.1 Ambassis agassizii
AGAAAAATGGTAGGTAGAAGTAGTAGGAATTTGTCTTCCAGGAACAAGTGTCTCACTTTTTTTGCGCCATTCCATCATCTGCCAAATCTAAAAGCAAGAAGAATCCACCTTCTGCATAGTAATGTGTAGCTCCCTGGTGTCATTTTTGCCCTTTATACAGTTGCTATGACTTGGAGTAGGATTTTGAAAAAGCTGTTACAGGTTACAGTTTGTAATCACTCTGTGGTATTTTGCCCTTTTCGGAAGCAGCCCCAATCCTTGGCAGTAGGAGACAGCTGACGGCAGTCAGATGGAAGATAAATGGCTGCCATCAAGGCTGTCTGTTCAGTTGAGAGTTGGGGTTGTGAAGGTTGACACTCGCTCATGGTGAAGTAAACACACAGAGTGCCCTTGCATGTACTGGAGTAGACTGTCTGCCAAGTCTCTGATCTGCCAGTGTTGGATCTCAACTGGGTGTTCGAGTGAAGCGCCATATCGGTGTGAATGGAGTGTGAATGTGCATGAGAGAGGAGGAAAAGTACATCATAATTATGTGTTGGAAGAGCTGCAATTGAGATCAGCACTGCTGGTTGATGACAATATCATTGTTCCTATTATAACATCAGATGCACACACACACCAGGAGCTGTCTTTCAGCTATGATGCGACACCTCTGTGTCAGAGTCAGGTCACCGGTTAGAGGAATGGATGTGGTGTCAGGGTCGTGTCAGTCCTTGTCATCGCTGTCACTGAGGTTTGTTACTTCATTAAACTGAGTTATTGAAGATAAGACTTTGCAGGGTCATCCTCACCCATTTCATGACTTCAAGTTTAACATTATGTACATGTACATGTAAAACACAGGGTAAATGCAATGTTAAAATCCTTTGAGAATCTTCAATTTATTGAGAGAAGAAATCAAAAAAGAATTTAATTTTTAATGAAATCACCAAAAATAATATTCTGAGTATTTTATATTATTTTGCTTATATCCTGAAAAAAAATACATATTTGTCATTGTGGTTTCATTATAACTGTGTACTGTGGCTGCACATCATCTCTGACTTGTGCTTTAAGCTGACAGCCGTTTATGCATTTATGCAATGAGGCAGTTTCCCTTCGTCGCTGAATGTCATGAGAAACGGCTTTCTGACTGCTTTGACCATCCTGTAATGGATTGCCTCAAGCTGAATGCAATATCATTGTTATTCAATGTGGCCTGTAGCTGCAGACAGTCTCCAAACTAGTACGCTGAGCATATTAATGCTGTTGTTTTTTGCTGCATGTCCTTCTGGTATTTCTGCACCATGTGGACAGATCAGTCAGTTCAATGTAGCAGCTAAATTCTCCTTTTGTGTAGTCCTAATCTCCCAGGTAGTTCTGGTCATTCAATCTCTGCCTCAGCTACAGCTGTCCAGTTGTGATAAATCCCTTCCTGTCCATTTTCCCTCTCTCTAACTCAAAGGAACCCAAGGTGACTAAAGCAAGGACATGGTAAATGTACTCCCTTTCACACTTTTCCTCTCTGGCTACACCCCCCCGAGTCTGACTTACGGTATGAGATTGTTTACTGCAGAATATTTTGCCTGCAGTTGAGCATATGTTTCTGTTTGTTTGAACATGAGTGCCTCCCTGTACAATCTTTGTGTAACTGCAAGATTGCACATGGGCTTCTGTCTGCACACTTCCATCTAAGATGAAAAAAAAAATGCTTTTTATCGGCGAGATTGCCTCGGGAAATAATAACCACTCTGGAAATGAATGTGTGTGGCTTGAAAGGACAAACCCACAGTGTGGTCTGAGCTCCCTGTGGTGCAAGCTGTCCAGATATCATAAATACAATATGTGTGTGTGTGTTTATGTGCGTTGAAGCTGAAGTAATTGTATTTCTGAGTGGGTCTTTAAGGTTATTTCAGGATACTTCTGAACATGAGAGAGCCCAAGCAGCTCACATAAGAAAGCTTATTTACAAGTCAGGAGAATTCAAACCGACTTTTTGGGGAGAAAGTGCTAACGTAACACTGTAGGGCGCAACTTTTATCTCCCCTTTGACTGCACATACATGCTCACACATGCTTACAGATAGTCTAGTTTGTTAGACTGAAGACTTGCTTTATTTCAGGTGTCTACAGCTAGTTCATGTTACGTGATGCACAGCATGTTGACTCTATTGATTTGCCATGTGCATTGTATTATCATAAATCCAATATGCATGTCTATCTGCTGTGTGAAGTGCATTAGTGCTCGCCGGTTTGTTATCAATGCTGATCTGTTGGCAAACACAACTACAGACACTCATTAGCATTTTCCTTCTATCTTCCTTGTTCTTTGTATTTATTTCTCTCTTAAATCTTCCTGATCTGTCACAGCGTCTATTTCATTCTGTTCTCATTTGCAAGTATATCATTGCTGGATTTACAGTTGAAGCGAGGCACACGTGCAAATTGCACTTAGCATTGATAAAATGTGCTGGCTCCCTGCTCTTTGTCATTAGCTTTAGTGGAGTTCAAATGCAAAAGTGCTGTGCAGTTACAAATACGCTCCTCTCAAGCTGAAATCAATAGCTTGTCTTCTGGATTCAATATTCTGACTTGTCCCCCTCCAAATTACCTCTGACACAAGCTGCTCTCCCTGGACCAGAAAGTGAACCACTGTGGTGAGTGTCACACAGCCATCAGTCACACTGCAGCCAAAATATGTGTGTGTGATTTTGTGTCTATACTGTGTGTATGTGGAGTCCTCCTGCTGTTGTCGCAGTGCTCAGGCTCTGTGTAACGGATTGATTTGATGAGAGTCAGAGTGACTGACTGTATGTATGTGTGCTGGCATCAGTGTGGGTTTGTGGTGTAATATGACAAGTGTCAAATCTGTCATGGATCCATATATACTATGCTTTTTCTCACCAACACACACACACTTGTATTTTGTCCCCAAAAGGAAGGCAGGTCCCCACAGTGTGACAGCGTAAAAGGATTTCTGTGTAATACACACATACAGGCTCTAAGGTGCAGCAGACAGGATGTGGCTGCCAGTCAGACACTTCCTCAGGATTGAACAGGGATCTGGTCAGTGGGAGAGTCCAGGGCCCCAGTTATGTCAGAGCCAAACTCCTTTGCCTGTAATTGAACTGGCATCTCCTAAAAATAACTCCATCTTTTCTCCTCCTTCTGTCTGCTTCAGGCCTAATTATTCCTCTCTGTCTGTCTTTTTTCCTTCTTCATTGCTCTTTATTTTTCCCTGCATGCGGAGTTCTCCTTTTATCACAGGGGGATTCAGTGAACGATGCTCCTCTGTAGCTCCTATGTCTTTGTTGCCACAGAAATAGCCACCCGTTCCCTGGCGGCTATCCCAGGCCCCCCTCTTAATACACAGCAGCACATTCTGGCATCCACAGAACAAGACTAAAACATCACCATACAGCATATTGTGTTGTGCAGCTTAAATTGGCACCTAGATGTGAGATAGAGGAGCACAGATTTCTGGAGAAAAAAGATTGAAATAATATAGCAACCTATAGCACACAATCACATCCATTCGGATAATATAAATGATAAATATAAATGTGACTTCATTTGGATTTTTGTGGGAAAAGTGCAGGTATTTCAATAGAAAACAGGGAAGCTATTACAGTCCGATCATACGATAATAAAAACGACAAAGAAATCCATTTATTCGAACTGTTCGTTTTTAAACCGCAACCAAAATGGGACATAAAATAGCATGTTCCATGGCTGCTGTCTCACCCTGTATGAGGCATATGTGCAGCATATCGTTGGTTGTCTTCAAACATTTCATTCCTCCTTGACTGATCGATGTTGGATATGTGCTCAGTAGCTGCTCTTCCTCCTGCCTTTTCCTTCCTCCTCACCGGGCATCTCATGACGTTTTTGACACTTTAGCTGCACATAAGGTTTGATTTTTCCGCCTGAATAGAGATTATTCAACGGTGAAAAGAACAATCTGTGCCTGTTACTGCGCCTCACAAGGGCTACTGCTGTTAATCTGGGATACAGGTGGAGAAATGAGTTGGAGGGATGAAAGGAAGGCGAAGTGGGGATTCTGTGGAGCGTTTGCAGAAGGGACTGCCAAGGATTAAAAAGATAGGA
Source organism: Ambassis agassizii (assembly GCA_036025115.1). Lineage (NCBI taxonomy): Eukaryota > Metazoa > Chordata > Actinopteri > Ambassidae > Ambassis > Ambassis agassizii. The sequence continues at coordinate 4,086 of JAVQJX010090982.1, forward strand.
GTGTGATGGAGGGTTGAAAAAGCAAAATCCTGATTTGAAAACCTCTTTTGTGTCCTCTTTATCAGTTAGTTTTTTTTATAAGTCTTTGTTCATATGCAATTAAACCTTTTGAAACACGGTCTGTCCTATTTGTCATCTGCCTCCACTCTTTCTTGGCAATTTTCTGAAAAATGATTGTTCCTGTAACAGAAATGGGATGGTCTCATTAGACAGATATAGCTTTCCTTCAGTTTAATATGTTGGAGAAATTGGAGGGTCAAAACAAAAATACCAAACGCAACATTGAATTCCCTCACTCCCAAATTATCCCCACACCTTGCTGAGTTTGCATTACTGTGTTCGAAAAACAACGTGCAGTCTCTTGCTTTTTTTTTTTTAATCTCTCTCATTTCCTCGCGTAGCTGCCATGCAGGCAGACCATTCTGATTGGAAACGTTATCAGCAGAGCGCACATTTGACTTGGATTGTTTCCCAAAGTGAGGGCTCATTACTGGCCTGTTGGATAATCATTGCCAGCCAAAGTTACTTCAGAGCGAAGCCTCCCCACAGCCCAGAGGCTTCGTCTTCACCGGGGGTTCACAGAGAGGGGAGGAAATGTGGAGGGAAAGGAAGGATGAAGAAGCTGCACACTGCTGTATGGAGCTTGGTGGAAAGTGCAGCAGCAGCATCACGTTTGGACTGATGGTGTCAGAGCTGAAAACGAGTCATGAAGCTGTAAGGATGAGAGCAAGAATGGATGGGACACTGATAGTGAGCGTGAAATGATCTTAAACTACTGGTAGCCTGATAATCTGCCTGGGAGCTGTGTGTAATTGATTCTTCTCTTGCATATAGCCTTTAATAATTGCTCTGACTTTGCTGTAAAGCTGTGGGTAAACTCAACATTAAAAATGCATTTGCTTGCATGTCAATATTAACTCTCCCAAGATAAACTTTAATATTACTCATATGTATATGTCAAAAGCATCACATCATCGCATCATCCATATTCCTCCACATATGTCTTTTTTTCTTTTTTCTTGTTTACTAACATGCCTCTTAGCTTGACGGGCTACGATGCCTGCAGGGTGGAAGTGATGTATGTGAAGAAATGAAGCAGGTCTTTATGTGCGCATGGTGGCGCTTTAAGAGTACGTCCCTGTGGGAAAACTAACCCACAGTTAAAGAGGGGGATGGGTTCCTTTATTGTGAGGTTCTGCAGGAGGAACTCACCTCTTAGATCTTGTGCATGAATAGTATTGTGTGCTGTTCTGCTTGGCATCTCAAATAATACAGAGCAGAGGGCAAGAGATGTATTGAATATTGAGCTGGACCCATTATGGGATACTTTTTTGTGTGTTTGTGTACATGAGCAGCTTAACAAGTGAGTTCATTTCTAGTGAGAAAAGAAAGAAGACGCTTCTGGTGAGAGCAACAGCAGCCTGAGCTTTACATCCTCCATGCTGTGGTCACCTTGAGCCTTCTGTGCACCATTTGCAGACTGATAAACAGAATGAGAAGATATCGTGCAGCAGTGACCAGTCTGCCTCTTATTCAGTACAGAGAGATTCTTCTTTATTTATGCAGTGGATGAATAAACCACACCAAGGCCATCACAGAACAAAGTGATTATACATGCTGTATAAAAATAAGTTTCACATCATTAAAAAGTTTTTTTTTTTGTAGGAATCCAGTAGTCCCCATCCTTTGAGATGTACGACTCGTGCCAGTTTGCTTCGACACTGCAGGAGAATAGGAGTAGTGATTGCCTATGATCCTCTCACTTGGTGTTGGCATTGAAGCTGGATGAACTGTATAACACAGCTTCACCCTGTTTGGGGTGCAAATGCAAATTCTGCGCTCCAATTGAGCCAAAATTTGTTCCAATCTCTTTGCTTCATTTTCACCCTGGAGCAGATCAGAATTCTTACAGAAATGCATGTGTGCAGACCGCACAGGGGCGCATTCTGAGGCTCGTAGATTGTATCAGTATCAGCCTGAAAAACAGCAGAAAAGGATCCCTGTATACAGACTTCAGCTGCACACAGGCAGCTGAGGGCATTGGTGACTAGCTAAGCTAGTCAGCTATCTTTTTATCCAAAAATTAAGGTTTCACTAAACAGACCCTACACAATCAGAATGTAAAACAGTAACAGAGCGACAACATCCTCACACTTGAAATTGCCCGCTTTCAATTAAAAGCCCCTTAAGCTCTCGATCAATTCACAATTACCAAGTGCATTTAGCCACTGTACACTTGAAATTGAGATCAATAAATGCACACATGAACGCACACTCAGTATATACTCACACAAACACCCTCCTCTGTGGCCAGGTGTGCGCTCACATCCCTCTGCTGTGGGGTTGTATGATTCACTGGTGAACAGCGGATTTGGGTTCTGTGGGTTTCTGCTGCAGCAGGCAGATCAAAGCTCTGATCAAAAGACTCTGTGGTATATTGTGCACTCATTTTCTCCACAATCCTGTCCTCAGCAATACTAACACATGGGTTAACATCACTACCACACGCCTCCCTCGCTTTCCTGCAATATGCTACCTGCTGTCATTATTCTTCATTGTGGAGGACAGCTTTGTATTCAGTGGGGAAAGTCACACCGTTTATGGAAAAAGACTGTATGCAAGCACGGGTATTCCACAATATATCAGCTGTTTATGTGCTTGTTTTATGGAGACTTGTGTGTATCCCTACCCTACTGAAAAATCTTTGTGTGGTATAAATTAACTTTAACAACACTGCGCACAGTGTTTTAATTTCATTTATCATTCTTTACTATTGGCTTAGAAATGAATTCCTTATGAAGGTGGACAGCACAGACCTAAACAACCTGCATTCTTTACTTGTGTTATATTAAGACATGAATATGTATTATTAAGTAGTATGTTTAATTTACACCTGAGCTGTTTCATCGCATTAGCTGGTCTAGTCATCAGCGTATCAGTTTTGCGGGCTATAACTCCTAAGAACTGCGCTGAGCAAGAGAACAGCTGCTGAGATGGCGATACATCATTGAGAAAAATTGCGATTGTTTTTGTTTTCTAGCCAGCCTGCAAAATGCCATTATCTAGATTACAAATCTGGCCATAACATAATTCAACTTCACCCAGAAACTTAAGCATCAGCCTGCCTGTATGTTAGAGAGAAATGGATGGTAAGGAGAAGGAGACATGAGGGGGAAATAACTATGTTAATAGATGGCGAGCAGACACGGGGAGAGTGAGTGAAAAAGGGGAAGCAGGGCAGGCCGGATGGAAAATGAGCGAGAGATGAGAAGGAACCGAGTTAATAGATCTTCAACGCAAACAATATTTGCCGGTAGTGACAGACAGTCAGAAATACACTACATTAAATTCACATATCATCATGCTGTCCTGATATTAAATTACAGAAAGAATCAGTATTCAGTGCGCTCTGCTCTCCTCTGAAACCTGCGGAACCATCAACATGGACACTGCAGTGACTCATTTGCATAATCAATAGGTTTTAATTCAAGAGTTTGGTATCTTTAAACTTTCAGCGCCTGCAGGACTTTGCTGTTCCTAATTCGTGGAGAGCTGCTGCAGTTAATCATGCTGATATTTGAGAAGGCTTGAGTAATGAATGATATTCATGTTTTAATGTGACGGACTATACTATAACACACGTCTAACCTGCCTGGTAGAGTGCAATGAAATAAATATTTATGGGTAAAAGCTGCCAGTTATAGAATGAATCTGCAACTGTTAATAGTTTGGGAGGATGGCTTCTCTCTGTCAGTCAAAAGATGCTTGTGGCATTTGTTTGCTATATTGTGCCATTTTCTTGTCTAACATATTCATTGATTAATCCAGATTATTACTGGCAGATTGACTGACTACTATCAAAACTTCTTTGATTTTTTTGATATGATATTTGAATGTGAATAAAAATGAATGAATAAAAATGTGAAGTTTCGCCTTGACTTGAAGATGAAAGGCTGAATGTCGACGAGGTTAACTTCATAATTAAATGATGATCTATGGATTACTTGCACTTGATAAGCAAAAACTCAGAGTCAGCAGTGTAGCGTCTTAGCTGTGTAATGAATAAATGGGTGTGTGCTGCTTTCCTTACTGTAATTAAACAAGACTGTACATAAACTACCACATTTGTGCTAAGAAGATGGAGGACATATTAGAGGCTCAAGCACAACATTATTGTATTGTAAGTATTGTTGTCACTCTTTTATTCTGTGTCCTTGTTTTGTATAGTTCAGTCACTGTTTGGTTTGGAGCCCACAAAAAAAGCTTCATGTTTTCTTTCCTAATATTGCTTTTATTGTGAAACTGTGATGTAATAGTTTCACAATAGACATTATGGCTCTAGCTGTGAAAAAGAAACAGAACGTGTATCAAATAAGCCTTTTAATGCACATTTTGACCAGTTTGAACCGCTAAAAACTGAACTGACTACAAAGCCTGTGTAGCAGCTTAGAGCTAAGTGGGTAATTTTCAGCCTTCATAAATTATACACATACTGTGATATCATAATATGAGGATCTTTTTAATGTACATTTTGTAGCTTAATCGTGCATGTCTATTAACATTTTGTAACTATATGTTAATTAAGAGCATCTCATTGTGCCTCACTGGTACCTGGATGACCCTCATGTATCTACAGTCATTTCCCCGTGAGAAAAAGCTCAGGTTTTCATGTCTCATTAACAAAGCTTTCCAGTTAATGTGAAGGGATGACAGGCATGACGAACCCCCCTTTTGTCTTGGATATATGTGTACATTTGCCCGCTCATTTAATTAACTGGCCAGAGCTTGGCGTCATCTCACCGGCCTCTTCATTAAACCCATGTCACGGACACAGAAAGAAAATGGATTCTGATCCTAATCAGGACTGAAGGAAATGATTTCCAGGCAAATGCTTCTTTGAGTTATTAGGATATAAATATAGGCTGCATATATTTCACATTTTGGTGCGTAAATTTGTTTTGTGAAGTCGATGCTTAGACAAGAACGGTTTTATTTTGTAATGTCATGTCAATTTAATTTGCTTGATTTCCCAGCAGCTGTGACCTTCAATATGTTTTCACTGTCTTCTAAACATTGTGCTTTATGAGCTCGTTCGTCAGCTGCCTTCAGTCTTCACTCTCCTCCTCCTCCTCCTCCTCCTCCAACCATTCTCACATGACACTGTATATGAAATGGTTTGTTCATCTTGATAATATGCTGCGTGTAATGATGCATATGAAAAGCAATCAGTGAGGCAGCAGAGGACGTGCTTGAGGAGCAGCGTTAATAACTTGGGGAAGTGGGAGATTGAAATGCCCCCGCTGGCTCAAAACACACAGGAAATTCACAATATGCTGCATTCAGCACACTCACTGTACACTTATTTTTCCTTTGACTTGGTGGTTTGGTTGTATGCTCAGGATGAAGATGTATGTTGTTGTTATTTTTTTTTTAGAAAGGTGTAGTTGTATACATTTTGCACGCTGTCTGCTGGATTTATTCTCCATATTTGTGTCCCTGGTGCATGTGTGTATAAGATCAGTGAATGCCCAGCAGGCTGCGACCTAGCTGCGTGTATAGAGTAGCAACTTAAATAATTTACTCGCTGCCTGTTCAAGCCGAACTCACTTTCACACCTCGCCACCAGCAACAACTCCATCTCTGCTTCCATTCACGCCTAATGACAACTGATGGCTGGTAGCGTAAACACGGATCTGTCTAAACTTTGCTCGGCACTTTATTATTTTAAACATAATTGATACGAGTGCAGTGCACGGTGAGGATGATAAGTTTATGATATGAGTGCAAAACATTACATAATTTATACCTATATGGTGCATAGCCCAATCAGCAGGAAAAACCCATCTGAATAATATATATTGATAGCGAAGCTGCTATGCTGGTTAAAACACTGATTAACAGCCTTTATTATCCGGACAAAAAGGTGCTTTTATTTTTGGATAAATTAAGTTAACTGCGGGTGAAGTTGTGAGCAGCTGCAGGAATCCCAGGGTCGGGCGTTGACTGTGGATTCTTGTTGGGTTTTTATTTAAAGGGCTTTGGTGAAGTTTTTCAGTCTAATAGTTCCTAATTGCTCATCAGTCAGCACTATTCTCTGAGGTGTTAAAGCTTAATAAGACTGCTCCTTCATTTCTATAGTTTTGATTTTTGGACCGGTGCCCAAACAGCTCTCCAGACTGTGGAAGCTTTTCATTAAATGCAGTGTGTGTCGACTCGCTTTGTGCCAATTAATTGTTATTTTTTCTCAAACTTGCATCGTCCCTAATTGACAACGTTACATTGCTGCTTCTTTGGAGGGACACATGAAGTGTTCTCCTCAGCTGTGTTTTGACTGATGTGGGCAAACAAGCCATGACAGGTCCTCCCAAATTGAAATGTCAGCCATCATGTTAATTCCACAGAATCAATGTAAGAGAGGGAAAGAAACGAACAGCATGTTTTCACTCTGACCCCTTTCCACACTGCCCCCATCTTGTATGAATACCTCACTCCACCTTTAATTTTTCAATTATTCTGCATCGCATCCTCTGCCGTGTTCACGAGCTACCTCTCAACCAGACGCTTACCATCATCTCTCTCTCTCCCTCCCCCTGTCCCCTCTCTCTCTCTCCCTCTCCCCCTCCCTCTCTCTCTCTCTCTCTCTCTCTCTCTGTTTCAGTGAGATGAAGCAGGAGCTGGCGGAGGAAGGCAGCAGATGCTCCATCCTCTCCAAGCAGCACCGATTCAACGAGCACTGCTGCATCCGCTGCTGCGCTCCCTTCACCTTCCTGCTCAACCCCAAGCGCCAGTGCTTGGACTGCCAGTACAACGTCTGCAAGACCTGCTGCACCTACAGCAAGAGGGACAAAGCCTGGCTCTGCTCTGCATGCCAGAAGGGCAGGTTAGTGTTTTCACACACACACACACACACACACACACACACACACACACACACACACACACACACACACACACACACTAATGGCAGAGACGGGGGAGATTAAAGTAACGGTAGAGGAATGAAGGGGGACAGGATGGATGAGTGAAGCTGTGAATTGGTTGATTGGAGGACACTGCTGGAGTAAAGGGTGTGAAAAAAATAAATGGGCATTTAAAGGGGAAAAAGGAGGCTGATGGAGGAAGAGCGCTGAAGGAGACAGATGAAGGGAAAAGTGAATGAATGAGAGGCGGACTTTTATGGAGTGAGTGCTACAAGGATGGGTGTTGTTAAGTCTTTTTTAATGTATTCTAAATATATAACTCTATGCCTATTATAGAATAGTTTTGATTTATGTATTCCTGTGTATTTATCATTGCTGGTGTGGGAAATGTAAGAGAAGATACGTGGAAAAGGTAAAGAAGGGAGGGGTGGAAGAGCAGGGAGCACTGAGGAACATTTTAAAAGGAAAGGGGGGGAAAAAAGGGAACAGAACAGACACAGTGTGTTCTTGTGGAAATTTATGTTTGTTTTTCTGTTTTTTATTTCCTTCCCCTGATCGCATCCCTGTTTACAAACTAGAAATAAAGAAACAGAATGTGCATTTATGATTTATAGAGCCAGAGAGGGGAATCAAAGAGGAGCACAGGAAGCAGGGGAATGCACTAGCTGGTTGTATTTGGAAATGAGCAGCGTGTGTATGTGTTGTTTGGCTGTTTATGCATGCATGTCTGTCCAAAAAAGCCTCAGGAGTTGTTCTAGTGGTCTGACTCGCCATCGGGAGGAATATTAAAACTATGCTCGGTGTATGTGTGAGCTTGCATGGCTGCAGTGGTGGGAATACTACTGGCTGTGAATGAGTTTTCGGGCGCATTCATTGTGGTACAATTAAACACTGGTTCATTTGACACATGGATATGCATGGTGTGAATATGACCTGTTTGCACTCTTTGTTGATGTCTCCCCTAAAATTATGATCTGTATCTTTTGGTTGTGGAAGAATTTAGAATTTTCTTGAAGCACAACCAAGCTGACTGAAAATATCTTGCCCCTCCACTTGGCCTTTCTTCCACTCAGTCCACCGGTGTCACTTCTCTCTGTCTTTCATTGATTTTTGCTGCACGCTGTATTGAGTTAGACCCGCTGCTCTCGGTCCTGGTGTATGAGACTGGAGGGAGGAGGGCGGAAGGAAAGGGATGATGGCAGTCAAAATAGGTGGCAATGTTTGCATCGATCATCTCGCTTTTGCGCTCTCCTACTTTCTATCTGTCTATTAGTATGTGTGTGTGTGTGTGTGTGCCGGGGGCTCAGTAATATTCTCATTAGAGGTTTAGACTGAGTCACAGATGGGCAGGATGTCACAACATTGCCGTCTATCAGCTACATATAAATTCAGCACTTTTCATTAGTGCATTAAACAGGCTTAAATCTGGTTTTAGCATGAATTACTCTCTCAGGGTGGAGTCGTGTCATTTGGATCCACTGTTTACAGCTGCATCAGTGTTGAGCTTCAGGCTAGAGGAACTCTGAACATAATTTTGAAAATTGTTACTATTGATGTTTACGATTACATAAAAAAAGGCATTGATTTGATGCTAAACAGACTGTAACTGTACAGCAAGACTGAACGCAGAGTTATTATGAGGTCGATACAGTAATACAGTCAGTCGTCTTTTTTTTTTTTTGTATGTCAGTGTCCTCTGCTTCTGCTAAATCCTGCTGATTTAAAATGCAAACTCAATTCATAAGGGATGCAAACCACCAAATGGTCTCGCTCACTTGCACCGGCTGTCCATCAACATTCACAGCAGCGCTGCCTCAACGATCGCAAGTGTGATCCATCGAGGGAAAGCAGATTTGTAATCATCGCACACATGGATTCTCTCAGAGGCTAAAGTCACCCACTCACACATGGACATAAGAATGTATGCATGTATATCCAAGCAGACACATGCCTCTGAGCGAACAGGCATGTGAGCCGAGTCATTGATTATATATTTGATAATTACGCTTATGAGCAGCTGTAGCTGAGGTGGATGTTGTCACTGGTCGTTTGAATGTTTTCGGTCACAACAGGGCCGTCTGCAGAGATGCTTACGTGTTGATGGCAGATGGTATATGAAGAGAAAAGACTCTGAGATTCCTCAGCTCTGTCATAACACTTTAGCCTTGTAACACACACAGAGAGCTTTACCACCTGAGCAAGTGGGACAAGCATGACCATTTGCAGTCTGGTTGCATTAGCAGCATCCTCAGCCCATGGCCCACACACACACACACACACACACACACACACACACACACACACACACACACACACACACACACACACACACACACACACACACACATGTACAATATCACACCTACCACACAGCAAAGATTTTATCAGAGAAGTCAGAAAGTGAAAAACACTCTTTTTGTTTTGCTTCCTGACCTCAAGTAGAGGGAGAGCTTTAGGG
>JAVQJX010091031.1:0-10569 GCA_036025115.1 Ambassis agassizii
AAACTTTATAAAGATTAAACATTTCTGAACATAAACATTTGAACATTTCAGGACATATACAATTCTTTATATGAAACAGTAAATATCTCTTATTGTGCACACTCTTAAAGTAATTCAGAAAATAAACACTGATCTCTTTTGCCTGATCTCTCCTGTCACGGCATTTTAAACGTTACATCTCTCCTTCAACATGAGGCACTTTCTGAATGATGAGGCTTCTGAAAAAAAAAACATGTAAAGAGCATGACGCTTTAAAAGACCACAGCGCCCCCGTGAGGCAGCTGTGGGACACAGTTACAGACCGACATGGCTTCCTTTTTGGAGCGGAGCCTAGCTTACACACTTAAACTGATCAGTTGAGCATTTTTTTTTATACAGAGACATGCTGGCAGTGTGATGCAGCTACACATGCAGGTTTAAATATAGTTCCACACTGCAGAACAATTGTGAAAACTGGACCTCCAGGGTGAGTTCTGAAGAGAGACTCCACACACACATTACAGCTTTGAGTGAAATGGAACTGGATACTCTCATTAACCGTCTCCTGAAGATGAGAAGAAGCACTGCCAGGGTGCATTCCTGGTTTGAAAATGACTTCATGTCTTCAGACAAACATCACATGCTCATGAAGACTTTCCCTCTGACGATAAAAAAAAAAAAGCTCGGGGCTGTACACAGATTTAAACACTGAAAGTCAAAAACCTCTGTCCACATCCACAAATACTGATACTTTTATTATTACTCTGTAACTGAACTGAAGGTTAAAAACCCTTTAAAAATGAACATTTAAGGGGAGGAAAAAGCACTGTAATGAAGCCAAAACCAAGGCCGCTGTTAGCTGTTCCTGAAATGATTTGGACACTGAATTTTCACATGACAGGAGCAGTTCATGTAAACGTAAAGTGTTGTCCCACTTTAACCCAGGCAACGTGATGGATTGAAATGTTCACTGTTGGAGGAAGGTGTGTGTGTGTGTGTGTGTGTGTGTGTGTTCTTTGTGTCATCACTGAGGTACAGAAACCTTGAGGTTGGTCGGAACAAGGCGTGCACAAACTCTACCGTAATGGAAGAGCCTGCTTGTCTGAGCAGTAAGTGGAACATCCTCAAGGCTTCTATTCCTGCAGTGAGACAGAGAGAGAGAGAGAGAGAGAGAGAGAGAGAGAGAGAGAGAGAGAGAGAGAGAGAGAGACATGGCACCAGGGGTGGGAGAAGTGATTTCGATGTGTCATTAGAAGACAGTCGTAGCTAAATGGCTGGGAGTGGAGGGCTGCTCCTCCTGATCATGTGATGTTTCTGCTCCTAAAAGATTCAAAACAGGGCAAATGAAATCCCTTTCACGTCTCTAGTCACACCAGCCACGACCTCCTCCAGTTCACTGACTCCTCTCACCGTGCCGTTCGTCTCCTTTTTCCTCGCTGCGCTCCTCCTTAACCTCAGGAATTTCAATCTGACTCAAATCCTGCAAGTCAGCCACACTCGACTCCTTCAAAAGAAAGAAATGTTTACATCCCGTTATTTTCTGTTACAGTGTGTCCATTCAAAATCACAACAGAAGTTTACCTGTGATTCAGAGAAACGATCCTCATCCGAGTTCCTGAATCCTTCTGGGGCCTCCATGAGGATCTCCAGACCAGCAGCCTCCTCCTCCTCCTCCCCCTCCTCATCACTGTGAAGTCAGATGACTGATGTGACAAAGATTCTCTACTTCACCGATTAATTGAAGTCAAATGTCCTGACAAAGCGCTGATGTTATCTGCAAACGTCTTGCATGTCCTCATTTTACATCACTTACATCATTTGTCCCAAATATCCAAAGCTTACATAAAGATCTCCATGTTGACACAGTTTCTAACATCTACAGTGTTTCCCACTTTCAACAAAGATTTGAATCACAGACGATAGACATTTTTAATTCAATGAATGAATAATGAGGCGTTATTCTCAGTTCACCATTTGATTAAGTGTGATTATGAAAACATTATTTTACATTCTTTTTTTTTTTTAAATGGTTAGCAGTGGAGGTAGCCATCTTGGAAATATTCAGCGAAAAAAAACACACACCGACCTTCCACCAGAGTAGAAGATCTCCATGTTCTTTTTTTCTCCCGTTTTCTCGTCCTCCGTTTTGTTTGGCTCCTCGTCATGCGTCCCATCCTGCTCCTCTTCCTCTCCCTTGTTTTCCTTCTCCTCTTCCTCTCCTCCTTCTTCCTGCTGTTGTTCATCCGTTTCATCCTCATCGAGGTCAGAGCAGTTGAGGAAGTCGAAGCTTTCGAGGGCGGTCTCCACTTCCCGGTTGAAACTGACAGAAGAAGGAAAAGGAGCCTGAGGAGAAACAAACGTGCGTTAAACACGCGCCTGTCTGTGCACACTAAACATTAAACACGTTCTTGGTCTCACCACTGGAGCGTCTTCCGGCTGTCTGACCTCCTGGACGGCCTGATGTGGCTGACTGTGTTCAGCCTGCTCTCCCTCTGCTGCTTCAGTGGTGCTGTCCTGTGTTTCTGCTTCAGTCTGTTCAGCCTGTACTGACAAGTCCTCAGACGGATCCTCCTTCACCTCCTCCACCGATACATCTGCCCCCTCAACCCCCAACACAGGAGGTTCTGAGGAGACATCGGGGCAGGAGCAGCTCAGGTCCACTGAGGCTTCAGAAAGGTCTGCTGACTGAACTGACGCCCTGTCAGTCGCTGTACAGTCTGGGCTGCTCTTGCCGATGAGGCTGCGAGAGCAGGAAGTCTGCAGGTGTCCATTAGGCACCGCGTCTGTAGGAGTTTGGAAAACCTCCCCAACTTCTGCCTCGTCCTCCTCTTGGTTGGAGGAGAGAGACGGTGTTGAAGCGCTGGACTTGTGCGGCGTGAATGATAGCTGAGTGGTGAGAGTGGTTTGCAGCACGTTGGAGGCCGTCAGCCTCTGAGCGTGATGCGCCAGCGCTGGACTGGAAGAGTCATCGGAGGATTCGGAGGAGTTAGACCAGACTGTCCCATTCTCCATTTCGCCCTGACGCTTCAGCAGAGACTACAGAGCAGAGAAGAAGGGACAACGGATGAGGACAAGAGAGGACGGACATTTTGTGGCGTTTTAAAATTAGATTTAAAAAAAAAAGAAAGAAAAAGAAGTCTGGTATTGATTGTGTGATCCGCACAGTTTGAACACATCATGTGACACTAATGAGACTTTGGATCTTTTTTTGATTTTGTTGTTATTTTTAAATATTTTACAACTATGTTAGTTGACTCATACCAATCAATCATTTATTCTATTATTTAAGTAGTGTATGCAGTAGAAAAATGTGTATGAACAAAATGATTATATAGAAGAGAAGAATATAGAATAAATTACACGTAATATCAACCTGGATTCCTCTGTTAGAATACAATGGTTGAAAAATAACTACAGCAAATGATTACATTTGTATGTTATTGATTACTATTGCACTACTATCATTGCAAGTTTTTTTTTTTTAGTAAAATATCTACAGACTTATCTACAGCTACAACTACGTCCCAACACACCGGCTGTGCTGAGGTGAACCGGGGCGTTATGCATTCACAACGTAAAGACGCCGCCGCCCTGCCCGCCGCCCCCGCCGGCGTGCACCTCCGCCAGAGGCCACCACGAGGCACACTCTTCATCGAGTTGAGGAAGAGGAGGGACATATTGGAGCACTACTCAACCACTATTAAACAGCTACAAGGCCCACAGCTCCGTTCATACGTGCTGCTGTTGTCACACATGGCGCTACCGCCGTCATTCATTCTCCTCCCATCAGCCATGCCACTCCCACATCTACACGTCCTCACACACAACCCTCTGCGAACGCTCTCACACACGTCAGTGCTACCGCTACACACAAGGCAGTTGGGGAGCAGCTGAAATAGAACAAGCCAGTGAAACGACAGTAATGACAGCCATCAGAGAGATACGTCACAGGAAGTGGAGTTAAAACGTTACAGTGATTTGGTCCACAGTTACAAACCCTTAATAGAAATAATGAATCTGTAACTGGAGTAGTGTTTAGTGGACAAAAAGTTCAGGGTAGATTAATACGACTCACATAAAACACCTGCTCTCGCATAGAGGGCGTGTCCGGGGGGCTCTGATTGGACAGCAGACGTTTAGAAACCGTACTGCTGGATGAGGTCTGGTCGTCCTTGTCAAAAGGACTGAAAGAGAAACAGCACAGGGTGAGAAACGACGAGACAAGAAAGGTGAAAGCGTATGTGCGCGTATGCTGCATGTACCTCCAGGTGACCTCCAAGTTCAGTTTCACCGTCCCGAGGTCGTTGATGTCCACGGCGAGCGTCTGAGGGAGTGGACAGAACAGATCGAGCATCTCACAGGACACGCTCCCCACCACCACGTGATTGGCCAGGCTCTTCAGCTCCGTCACCTTGACAACCGAATCAAAAAAAACAAAACAAGATGAGGGCCAAGGAAACTGTGAAGAGTAACAATCATACACAAGTGAGTCACAATGGAAATATGATACGCTCATTAAATATGAAGACTACAACATGAAGTGATTCTCATGTAGCTGGAGGCTGCTATTAATCCAGTGACATTCTTCAGTGTGGTCAACATGGCTATGGCAATTATTGTAGCGAGTCCACTTTAAACATCCTGCTGTGACAAATGTGTATGATTCCACATCTAAAAAAAACAAAAGCTGTTTACTTAGTGTTTACTCTGAATTCAAAACAATGCCACAGTTTCATTACCTTGATTGACAACAGCTCTGTTACAAGAGGCAGGAAAACGTACTCCTCACTGTCCCACATCTGCTTGTTGCTGACTTCCACGCGACCTCGTAGCCTCCAGCGTTGCCGCCCATATCGCATCAGCACCTAACAAGGCCAAAAATAGTCAGAGACAGAGACTGTGTGTCTGCGAGTGTGTGTGTGTGAGTGTGTGTGTGTGTGCGTCTTACCTCATACTGGTCACCAGCACAGAGCCGCGCAAAGCCAGCAAGGCCTGAAACATCCAAAATCAACAGAAAAAAATGAGAAGTGAATGGACGGAGGGTGGAGCAAAGAGGAAGTAAGACGCAGTGACTCACCCTTCATCTTCACATGAAACTCTCCCATCTGGCTCTCTAATTCACTCTCCAGAGAGCACATGTGCTACAGGGACAAGGAGATTGAACATTAGCAATCAGGTCTGACACACATGTCTTCACTGGTGGTGGTGTGGGTTGATCAGCCTGTGCCATCACTTGCCTCTGTGCATTCCCTGTAACCTTTGTTGGCTTCGCTCAGGCTCTCTCTGGCCTCCTTGCTGCCGGTGGCCGAGTTAAACGCTGCCACCATCTTACTGGCACCGTCACGCAGTCGCCGCTGTATACAGTAAGCATCGTAGAGCTCTTCAACCTGGAGCAGCAGAAAATGACAGAACTTTAAACAAAACATCATAATTACCTCATTTATTGAACAAAAAAAACTACTGGAAACATTTTTTACTTTATATGAATAAGTATTCAGTGTTATTGTCAGTCAAACAAACTGTAAACAAACACTTAACTAATGTGTTATTGAATTGCAGTCTCCTGTTTCAGTCTCTACTAATGTCTTTGCTACATTCATCATATCATCATATCATCTTTTTTTTTCTCTGGTGTTTTGTTCGGCAAAATGGTTTTATCAGCTCTGCTGCTAAAAATAGCCTCCTGCTTGTGATAAAAACTATCTGCGACAGCCAAGTTGTAGCTAGTTAAGCCAAAAAAACAAAAAAAAAAACAAGCTTAAAGACAATAACGCTCCATTATTATTATCGAATATTCACCTTGCTGAGATGGAACTCCAAGCGACGCATGAACCTCTCGATGGCCTTCACTTGCTACAAAAAAGGCAACATTTATTCAACTTGACAACAGAAGAGTCTTTCTCTCTTAAAACACAGGATGAAACTCACCTTATCCAGCTCATATAAAGACCCCTGTAAAGAAAACAAAGACATTTAGCACCACAAAACATTCACTTAATGCCACTCTGACACTGAGTGATCAACAGCGGTGAGACCGGTTTCACTACAGCAGCTCTCACCAAGCGGCCGTTCCTCTTGTTTTCTCTGATCTGCTGGCCCAGGCTGTCCAGCTCCAGCTGGTGGACGTGCAGGTAAGACCTGAACAACAAAGACATTGGTGGTTCAACATCATAACGCAGCTGTTTCTTGTGTATTCCGAGATATTCCCCCTCCTCTGGTATCAATGCAAACACTTGCTGAAATGTGTTTACTCACTGTAAGCCTCTGCGTAAGGCAGCGTACACTTCATCCAGCCGCTCGGGCTGGGGGGTTTTAGTGGGTGGCAGTTTGGTGGAGCCTGTGAACATCCTGCTTCCTTACAAGGCACGTTTTTCTTGGATTAAACAGTGCTGAGGAAGGGGGGGGGGGGGACAGAGAGAGAGAGAGAGAGAGAGAGAGAGAGAGAGAGACAGAGAGACAGAGAGAGAGAGAGAGAGAGAGAGAGAGAGGAGGGGATCATTTCTGATAATGATTCTCTCAATTAAAGCACATTCAAAACAGGCAACAAGGAAGCTGCCAGGACAGACAGTGCTGCTGCTCACCTGCTGTGCCCACAGATATTATCACTGCATGCTTGGAGAGTTGTGTGTCGCACTGTGGCTTTAACAAACTGAAGGACATGTCCTGTAATTACACACAAAAAAGACGACATTAGTGTCCGTCTTTACCTCATAGAGTAACATAACGTTTTACGCTCTGCGATGATCAAGCCTTCTGACAATTCCACCGGTCACTGCAGAGGATGCGAACGCTCTTTCACTTCCTCAGTTTTGTCCTCACTGCTTTGGTCGAAATGTCTGTGCAGGCGAGCTAACAGCAACCACAGCGGCCACCGCTGACAACAGCAGGCAGTACAGTCTGCCTGTGCTTCTCTTCCCCTTCCTTCCCCGTCTCTCCACCGCCCCCTCCCTCCCTCCACATCCAACACCAGACTACAGGAAGTCTCATGGCCGACTCTACACAGGAAATTCTACACACAAGTTTGGACCGATACTATAAAACCATCCCTCCAGTGTGTGTAAAAACTGACCCCCTTTTTCTGCTCCAGGTGGTGCCAGATTAGAGGGAGAAACTATAGGAAGAGAGGGGTCGTGTCTGAGCTAATCTAGCCACAAAAGAGATTACAGACTTAAACCAAACTAAATCTGTCAAGCAGGAGCCAAACCCATATTAACACATGGGATCTGTGAATGAGCCAGAACAGCACACACACAGGCATCTGCTCTGCATTGTCTCACACTGAACCAGAGAAAAAGTCCACCTGTTGATGTTTTGTGACGTGAAAAAAACACAGATTATTATGGCTGTATATAATGTAACTCTTGTTAGAAAACAAACAGCACTGATATGAGATCATCCAGCCCGCTGTCTCTGTGTGAGGGAACAGAGGGAGGACGTGGGCTTCGGGGCACACAGGCCTGGGGGTCCAGTTAAACCACTAATCTTCGTGGCACACTGTGATGGATTAACAAAGAAAATGTGGCACACTCTAAAACAACCGGCAGCACCTCCACCAGCTACCTTCAGCTAAACGCGAAGCTAGAAAGTGCAAAGTCATCCTGGTAGAAAACACACACTCCTACCCATTAACAGCTAAAAGCATGCACACGCCTCTCTGTACGTTTCAGCTGTATTGATAATAATGAGAGCCAATAAGCTGGTTTCCTCTGTCAGATGTGCTTTTATCCCTTTATTAGAGATCATTAGCCGGATTAATCCTCTCCATGGAGCAGGCTGAACAAAGACGACACTGTTCCCCAAACACCTCACAAGACTGGAGTTTAAAAAAAAAAAGACTTTCAGGCACTCACTGCATGCACCGAACACATATAGCCAGGCTTCAAGCTGTTGGACCCACAACAAGTTAAACTCCTGTAATGACTTAAAAGACTTGAAGGATGGATCATCTCTGAAATGCATATGGAGAATCTTGCCTGTAATATTTGACCAAATGATCAATATTTACTCATGCATTTAATTAATAAAGAAATAAAACGACCTCATGGCAAATTGTCAGAGCAACAAAAATAATCACCAGCCTTATATGTACTTTTATAGAACATGATTTCAACGGAAATCATGTGATCAAAGGAGACAATAATCAGTTTGTTTCTGTATTTAAACATTAAATAAAGTTTCATTATATCTACTCAGCTCATCCTCTAATGCCTAATAATTTGGATCTAAATGGAGCATTAGTGCAGATATACACCGCTTATCCATACTTTGTCAGAGTGTGAGGAGGAGGAAGAGGAGGAGGAAGAGGAGGAGGAGGAGGAGGAGGAGGGGTAATGGTGTTACAATAAAATGCAGCCACCTCTATTCCAGATTACTGGATTAGCCTGACCCGGCGGCAGGAGGCCACTGAGTGGGATAAACACGTCCACACAGCACAGCAGCGCTCTTTACTTCCACGAGCAGCAAAGGATGGAGTTCAACCCACTAAAACGTGTGAGACGCCGTCGTATTCCGCTCATATCCCACCCAAACCCCCGGAGCCCATCACAGGCCACAAAAAGTCCACTGCCGTCCACAGCCGGACCCCCACGGCCCCTTTCTCTTCACGTATCAGCCTATGAACTCATACAAACACTGAAACCCGACGGGATAAAGAAGATGAAGTCAGCTAGAGCGCGCTGGCGGACAGACTTTTAAGAACATCACAGCAAAGCAACTTCACGTCGGACGGACTCCTGCCCATGTAAAGAACATGATCAGGCTTCTTAATATGACCTTGGTGATAAAGCCGTCAGTTTCTTACCTCTGATTTAATGTCCGACAGCACGCAGGGGACGACCGGAGTCCCATTTCCAACGCGATGCTGGCCGCAGTCAGAGGTTCACAGTTATTCTGGGCGCTGTCCTTCTCCTTGATTTCGCAGTTTTTTGTGTCCACAGTCAAAACAGCGGCAAGACACCCGCGTCCGGTTCCGGCTGAACGCTTTCACAATAAAAGCTTACTAATTTAGCAGAGATGTGTCAACGTCAGTGTTAAAAAAAAACAGAAAAATTGAAGCCCCGGATAAACAGTTAGCAACTCTGATGTAATAGATGGTTTAAACCATCAATGTTGCATTCAGACCATAAGATCTGTTGGTGCAGTAGAAAGATCATAGCACGTCTTATTGCTAATTCTAGTTTTATTTTGAAATGTTGCTCTTCCGACCGGAAATCATATTTTGGCTAGTTGCTGTGGCAACAAGGATGTCCCTCAGTCTGTCACTGTTTTCTCCGTTGCTGCCTTTGCTTTGCTGCGCTGGCGACGCCACTTTGGTGAAAGCAGTGGGAAAAACCAGGCACGGTGTTTCCGGTGGACAGAAAATACTGACTGTGGTCACTCGATGGCGGCCCGGTGAACCGTGTGGGTTCCGTTTGGGTTCCGTGAGTCTCCAGGGCCGTTTGACCAAGTGGAGCCGGGGAGGGGGCGGCGATGAGGGAAAGCATGCGGCGCTTTTTCCTCCAGACTTCCTACAAAACAGGACGCTACGGCTGATAAACCAAACGTACCGCTGCTAGTGTAGTAATTTACAGCCAAAGTCACAGATTCTTTCTTAAAAACAAAAGAAACGCTTTAAGAAAGCAGCTAACTTCATTCATAGATGGACAAACAGTTACATCTTTGGTACACATGTTTTGCCATTTAGCCACTGCAGTTTTAACTAACTTCAGACTGAACATGTTTGTGCCGTCAGGGTCAACATGGAGCTTCACACACCATAAACACTGTTCAGTAAGATGTTACAGAAGAATGTCACAATGTTATTCATAATCCTAAACAACAGTACATCCCACGGAAACTTGTTTTTAATTGTTAACACCACAAACAAAAATTATTTTTAGTGTTTAGCATCATTATTACCCCTCAAATATCACACTTTAGATCCTAAACATTTCTGTGGATCTCCATTTCTCCTTTGGAAAATATTCTAATGTCTATTGGTTTAATATTACTAAATATTACTAAACTGAAACAAATGTCACAGTATCTGTGGATTGTTTAATGCTGATACCACAAACAAAATCATCTGAAACCACTTAGTGAAGGTATTATATCAGCCACTTGACATCAGGACATTAGGATTTAAAACCAATATATAGCCTCCTAAAGCAGATAATCCATTATTTCTCTTGTAGCTGTTCTGTTGATACTGATATTTAAGGAATTTAATCAGTATGATAAAATATGTTTCAGCTAAAGCATTTATAATGATTAGCTTAAGCATGCTTTCCTCACATGATCTGAATTCATGTGACATGTCACATGCAGAGGAGTTGGTGATTATTTGTACATCCTGCTTGTTGGAATCAGAATATTTTCCTTGTGGATGACTAAAATGTCCTGTTTATTTAAAAAAAAAATACACTCTGTTAAGTGTACACAAACTAAAATAAAGGTTTCTGCTAGAGGACCATGAAACATGTATAACTGAGATAAACACTACACAATATTCAGTAAAAGTTCAACTAAAAATTAAAAAGTAATACCAGTGTAAGATGTACTAATAACATGTAGCACAATTGTACACAAGCCTATTATACAGTCCTATCAGTT
>JAVQJX010091033.1:0-12173 GCA_036025115.1 Ambassis agassizii
CGCCCCCTACAGGCAGAAACAGGGAGCTCACACACACACCGCCCCCTACAGGCAGAAACAGGGAGCTCACACACACACCGCCCCCTACAGGCAGAAACAGGGAGCTCACACACACACACCACCCCCTACAGGCAGACACAGGGAGCTCACACACACACACATGTTGGGCTTGTCTATTTTTCTTAAACATAACTCACATTGATTTTTCTTCATTAAAAGTAATTAAAATATATAAATATACTGCCGTTTTTATATTGTAGCACTTTAGTAATTGTTTTCAAAGTGCATTATAAATAAAGCTGCAGTTCATAATTAGTTTGGAGTCACGTGGTCATATGGAAGAAGAATTTATTACACATCATTTTCACATGTGAGCAAATCATTATGAAGGAAACTGTGAGATTCAATCAGTAGTTTGAAATCAGCACTTTGGATTTTACTCACATGGAGCAGACGCTGAGCCTCCCGCTCTCATTCAGACACACAGACATCACCTCAAATCATTTTATTCACAGGTCTTTTTCTCCAGGTTGGAAACATTTTACAGTTTTCTAGAAAACCTCAGTCTGTTTTTATGTTTTGTTCCTGCTGTCTGTGTGTAGTGGGCGGAGCCGGCTGCTGTGATTGGTCAGCAGGGACACGGTGTGCTGCCGTCCAGCTCCACCGTTAGTCCTTTGCTCAGCAGGAACGCTTCCTGTTTGGGTTCTCGCCCGAGGAACTTCCTGAGCATCTCAGAGGCGTCCTCAGAGCCGCCAGGCCGCAGGATGAACTTCCTGTAGTCCAGACCCACCTGGAGGACCAATCAGGACACAGCAACTCAAAATCAGTCGGAGTACTCAGAAAGTTCGGGGTTCGATGTCAGGCTGAACTCTACATCTTTATATTCGTTTCCTGCATTTTGACAAACATTTCTGTACCAAAAGGTGCTGAATATGAACCGGCTGAGTGTTTAGCTGCTAACAGATGATGGGCGGAGCCAGACACATTTCCTCTGAACTGACCTTTGGGCTCATGATCCCCTCCTGCTTGAAACGAGCGTAGAACATATCCATGGAGAACACCTCGCTCCACAGGTAACCATAGTACTGAGCGTCATACCCGCCGGCCAGGTGCCCGAAGGTCGCCGGCATGTTGGTCCCTGCAGACAGAAAGGACGAGGTCAGAGGTCAGAGTGAAGAAAACTGCGACTGCTCAGTGTGTGTGTGTGTGTGTGCGTGTGTGTGTCAGACCCGGCGAGGCTTGGATCCCCAGGACTTCCTGACAGAGGCGCCCATACTCTTCTGCGGGGTCCAGTCCAGTCCTGGTGTGCAGAGCCTGGTCCACTTTGGCCAGAACGATCTGCCTCAGGTTGAACAGGCCTGTGGGTGAGTCACAGGTAACACGTTAACGGAGACATCAGCTGGCAGCGCTGCCTTCACGCCGTCCACTGTACGCACCGGTGTTGGCGAGGCGGGACTTGATGAGTTTGTCGAGCAGGTCGTCGGGGATGACGCTGCCGGTCTTGTAGTGTTTGGACATCCTCAACAGAGGCTCCTTCTCCCACACCCAGTTCTCCAGCATCTGAGATGGAGCCTCCACAAAGTCCCGCTCCACATGCGTGCCGCTGAACATGGCATAGTCTGCCTGCAAACACACTCAGAGTCAGCTGACAGATCTATGTGCTGATGAAGGCTGACGTGATCCTTAAATCTGACCTCAGCACAGAGTTGGTGCATGACGTGGCCAAACTCGTGGAAGTACGTCTCCACCTCATCATGCTGCAGCAGCGACGGCGCGTCGGCTGTCGGTTTGCTGAAGTTGGCCACCATGGCCGCCACAGACATCTGTCGTGTGCCGTCGGGCAGCAGACAGCCGGGCTGCAGGCCGAAGCAGGCGGCATGACCGTACTTCCCCTCCCTGCACAGATGTAAGATAGGACTTCATCACTTTTTGTTTTGGATTCTTGCTGTCTGACTTTTTATTAAAGAAAGTAGATAGGGGTCCTTACCGGGGGTGGAGGTCCAGGTAGAACTGCCCGACCACCTGACCGCTGCTGCGATCCTTCACGCAGTACAGGGTGACGTCAGGGTGCCAGACGGCAGCTCCGTCCACCAGCTCGAAGGACAGACCCAGCAGCTCCTGGTAGATGTCCAACAGTCCCCGAGTCACCACCTCCATCGGAAAATACTCCTTTAACAGGTTCTGATCCACT
Source organism: Ambassis agassizii (assembly GCA_036025115.1). NCBI lineage: Eukaryota > Metazoa > Chordata > Actinopteri > Ambassidae > Ambassis > Ambassis agassizii. Next base: position 2,192 of record JAVQJX010091033.1, read on the forward strand.
GCGTACTGAGTCTCCTCCACCTGGCAGGAGGAGAGAAAATGAGGGGAAATGTGAAGAAGAGGAGAAGCAAAGAGGGATTCAAAAACGAGAGAGAAGCAGAAACGCACGAAAACATCTTCAACAGCAACACGATCCATGATCAGCCCACCTCTTCTACATTTCTACATGGTTTCACTGAAACGTCCCGCTCGTACCTGGGTCATGAAGTAGCGTGTGTCCCAGGCGTGCAGCTCCCGGTCAAACGGCAGGCCTCTCTTCTGACACTCCTGTTCCTTCAGCTTGAGGATGACCGCTCGCTCCTCCTCACCTAGAGGCTTCAGCCTTCGGGACAACTCCTCTGAAGCAGCAGACAGAGCGTCAGGACAGAAACAAAAAAGCACAGCAATCTCCAGAAACTAATCAACCTGTGATGACCTCTGCACGGGCAGAGGATCCGGCCCGATCCAGCTCAGGGCTCTTCAGGACTCACCCAGGAAGCCAGACACCTTCTTTGCAGATTTAGCCATGTTCATCTCCAGGACGAAGTCAGCGTGCGTGCTGAAGCCGAGCAGAGAGCTTTTCTGTGCGCGCAGCTTCACCAACTCCTTCAGGATGGACGAGTTCTCCTGCAAACAAATCATCATATGTGACGGAGAAAAATACAGCCCATGAACACACTGACTGTCTGCCAGGTGCTGGACAAAACCACCAAGTGAGAATATACTGAAACTATCCCCTTTCAAATAAAGTACATATCCAAATATATAAAAAGCAGCATTGTTGAAGTCAGGAGGTTTTCTGTCCCCTCTCTGCCCTGACCTCCTTGCAGCGGGAGTTGAAGGCCTCCTCCAGCTTCTTGCGGGTTTCTGGGACAAAGCATTTCTTCATGGTGGGGAAGTAATGGGGATACTTCAGGGTGACCTTCAGCTTGTCTCCATCCTTCTCCAGAGAGCTCAGGAAGTCCTCGGGGAGGCCGCCTGAAACAGTTTCACTGCTTAATCCACAGGCTCACAAACCTGGTCCAGACACAGCGTTACATTCATGGAGGTCAGTGCTGGACAGCGTCCCTTCTCTCTGTTTTATGGTGAGCGTGTCTGCTTGCTCACACACCACACACACACCTTTCCTAACCTCTGAAAGCAGGACTCACCCAGCTGCTCTCTGGTGAAGGACAGGCAGGTGGTGTCCTCGTTCAGGTTCTTGTTGAAGTCAATGCACAGATTGCTCAGCTTCTTCTTGATGGTCTTAATCTCCTGTTAAGAGAGGAAAGATGGAGGACAGTCAGAGTCTGCAGGAGCTGCTGAGCATCTTTCAGGTGAAGCCACGTCACCTCTTGCGTCTCTTTGGGCAGGTGGAGGCCGTTCCTCTTGCCCAGTTTAATGAGGCGCTCCATGTAGCGCTTTGACTCTGCAGTCAGACTTTCAGCGTCGACCTTCTTCTGCAGACCAGACAAAAACTCTCCTATGACAACCGGGAAACCAGAGAAGTTGTAACTTTGGCGTTAACGGCCGCCATCAGCTCACCTCGAGGGCCACGATCCTCTGGTAGACGTCCTCCCTCATGCTCATCTCCACATCAAACTCGGACAGGCGTTTGTCGGCCTCCGTGCTCGCCGCTCTGACCTCCTTACAGGGAGACACGTGCTGCGGGAAGTCCAGCATGTTCCTCTGGACTGATAGAGGGGCGGAGTCACAGTACAGTTTGAAGTGGGCGGAGCCAAACACAAAAAGGCATATTGAGTTTATTCTGAATGTGACACAGGCCACAATAAAAACTCGTGTTTTAAACAAACCTGACGATGTTCACTTTGTGCTGTTTTATGAATCTGTTTCTTACATATGATACAAAGTTATGGTGATAAATATAATATATACATAAATATGGACACTTTCCTTCATCTTATTGTGAAATTCCAGTTTTCCTCTGGATGAACTTCACATAAAGTAAACTGCTGCCCTGAACGTTTCCAGTAATCAATCAGTCCTGTGATGATGATGTCACATCTCAGAGGCCGTTTCAGCTGCAAACAAACAAATCGTCTCTATTGTGGCAGCAGCTGAACCAGCTGCTTTCTCTACAAACTGCTGATGAGTCGGTACAGAAACAAAGTGCTGATTCAGAGCTGCTCACAAAGAGCCGCATGTCTGCAGCAGGTCATCATCTCTACTCTGTACACACACACACACACACACACACACACACACACACACACACACACACACACACACATCTCTACACTCTGTACACACACACACACACACACACACACACACACACACACACACACACACCTCTACTCTGTACACACACACACACACACACACACACCTCTACTCTGTACACACACACACAGTCATACATGCATGAATAAACTGCAACTGATGCAAATTTGAATTGCATGTCTCCCTCTCCTCTCCTCCTCCCTTTCCGTCTACACCCATATAAATGGGGTCAATTTTATCAAATGGAATATTTTAGCAGTCATTTGCACATTGAAGTGAACCGATTTAGAGGGAAAAGAATTTAATGCAAATTAGTGTGTACGGCAAGTTCCTTTTGTCAAATATCCTCACAAATATACAGAATTTCCTGCGTCCTACAGTTCCTCTGTCTCATAACACACACACACACACACACACACACACACACACACACACACACACACACACACACACACACACACACACACACACACATGCATAGACTCACACACACTTCCACCTTCACCTTCATTTTTCCTCAATAGTGAGGTGAATTCACACAATATGACTGTGTAAACAGAGTAAGAAGACACACACTACACACACACACAGAAGTGGTTTGCATGCGATACTTGTTACACATATACATGTACGTATGTATATTTATTGATGTACATGCACACACAGTCACATCATTCATGCTTGAATTCTATAATATTTGATGGCTACTGAAGTCATTAATTATTTCTGCTTCTCTCAAACCATATTTTCCTGCGTGGCGGGGACATTTGTCAGCATTGTCTGTCTTTTGTTTCTCTCTCTATCACACAGTGACAGTCAGCTATGTTTCAATGGCTTGTTTTCAAGAGTTTTAAGACAGATAGTATTTTACATTATAAGTCATGCTTTTATGTAGGCTACTGCAGGTTAAATGCTTAATAACGAATGACATGTTAATCAAGCCCTCTTATACAACCATGCAGAATAAAAAGAAAGCAAAAATGATGTCCTTTTGTCAGCTTGGCAGACTATGAATATTATATATTTAACCAATTACATTTTTTATTTATTCGTTTATCTGCTAAATGTCTTGTCCTTATCACTGCTAGCAAGACATCTGCTATTTGGAAACACATTGTTAAATGAAAACGCAGGAACATTCAACACAATGGAACACATTAGAAACACACAGAAGTGTGTTTTTTTTTAGACCTAGCAGATTTGTGTAGAAGACAATGAATAATTCTCTTTCTCTATTAAAAATCTTCTTGACGCAGCAGGATGCACAAGAATCTGGAGTGTCTTATCAGTGCTGACAGTGTGTAGGATTGTATTTTCTCCTGGGAAGCATGAAACACAAAAATGCTGGATATTTCTGAATTATTGGGGATGTTTTTTTATATATGTAATTAAGGAGAAATTTAAATGATAAAGCTCTTACATTAACACATTACATTTTACTTCACAATAAAAATAATGTTTCTCACTGAATTAGCACGTCCACTGCAGCACAGAGACTTGAAAGGTGCCCAGATTACCAAACAGATAATCAAGCAGGCAAAAAAAAAACACACACAATGACAAACAGATAGTTATGGTAAGTGAGTATAAAGATATGAAAAACAGATGGATTGTCTCAGGAGGTTTTGTTGACTTTTGAGGGGTTTTCACTCTTCAGTTCAGTTTGTGCATGGACTGAAAAAACATCTTGTGGTTTATCAGAGGGGACCACAAAACATCATTTCAGAGATTCTGATAGAGAGAGCTGATACTATGACATGTATGCAAATAAAATAAGCTGAACTAGTATTCAGGTTTTCAGAAAAGTGGTCAGAAAATGTAATGTAATCTTTTTCACTTTTTTCTTTTTTGAAATCTTTTCTACAGTCATGGGTGAAAATGAGTCAAATGGTTAGTCAGGATTAACTGATTAATCCCTGGATACAGTTTGGACTCCTTCGTGTGAACATCATTGTAAATATGATGTTTGATTGATCATATATGTTCACCATATGTAGAACAGTCAACTCTCTGGTCCCTCAGAAAACTCAGTATAATAATACCAAATATATTAGATTTGTCACCATGATGTAAAAAAGCATATTTCAGGAAACTATTGAGCCTTGCACCATATCTAAACAAATGTTGAAAATCATTTTCCACTTATGCTCACACATTTGCAGGGGGAAAATACAGTTATACATTTCTCTTACTTTAAAATGCATAACATTAAAGTGAATGTTTCCTATGAGGTGTCAGTGATTTGAACCCTCACAGGAAGTTATATGTGGAACCTGTCTCTTTCAAACGACTCACACAGAGTGCTCTTGATTCAGTTGATGTCATTAAGAGCTCTTTCAGGCCTTGAAGAAAAAAATTGTGGGCACCAGGGACTCTGTCAAGAGATTTGAAAAAAAAAAAAAAATAGAAACAAACATCTTAAATCATTTGAAATATTTTTGTGAGAAAATGATCGACAAGTGGTGTCGAACACTGCCAAACTGCACCACCAGACCCCACTAATTCAGACCAGGATTGTTTCACACAAAGACAAGCCTTACAAAAAAAATCATACAAAGTTTAAGCATCTACAATCAGAAATAGACCAAACCAACCTGCACGAAGCTTGTCAGGAACAAAGCCTTTGCTGATTGCTTTGCAGCAAAGCTACTATTTTCAAATGAGCATACAGGGCAAGACAAAACCTGTTGGAGTAATATCCTTTGGGCAGACAATAGGTGTGCATGTAATGCTTTTCACCAAATCTTAAACTGGTAGTGCTGGAAAAGATTTGAATGCCATTTGAATCCACCTAAAACAGAGGGGCAGGGCATTCAAAAACTCATCTCACATTTTGCATTTTGTCATCTGTACCGTTAGTGTAAAAATGACACATTTTGTCAGTGTGAGATTTCTACATGACAAAGACATGTTGATTCAGACTGACAGTCAAGGCCTCAATTAAACTTGGTTACCATGCTGCTGATCTAACAGGCCTGCTGGCTTGTAATTATTTTTTCACCAATCCTGCGTCTATGTGAGCAGCCTCATTTAGGCGTTGTATCTTAGAGGGAAGTTTGAAGGGGAATGAGAACAAATGGCATCCTTGCCTGTTAGGAGAACTGTTGTCCCCTTGTTAACGATTTGGTGCAAAAATGTACCTAGCAACAACAATTTATCTAATCCGTATTAATCATCATACTCCTCATTAAACTCTGCCATGCTTTCTCCTGCCTCTGATTTCATTTAAAAATATAGAGTAGGAAAATTGCACATCTGATGAGTATGTGGTTCACATCCTCCTTATAGAATCAGACTTCTGCGTCATCTTTTTCTTACCTTGTCAGCTCTTTCACTTGACTGGAGGTATGGCAGAGGAGATGAGGCGAAAAATTCTTTAGGCCTTTTTCAGCCTTATAATGGGCTGCCGATTTCCTTGCAGCCACAAAGGAGGAGCTGTGTGGATGCATGCTATTTGCAGACCACAGCTGTTTGTCAAAGATACGATTATACAGAATGACACAGATACATCAGAGATTTTAATCTCAACTTTCTCAGCATGGCAGACTGAAGAGGACTCTGTTCAGTTTCATCTATCTTAGATCATACAAGGAGTGACATGGAGTGGAAGGGAGGAAGGAAGAAGTTAGATGAGGCAAAAAGATTATCAAAGCTTGCTTTCCAGGGAAAGGATAAGACAATCCCATGCAAGCATTGTCTTTGTGGAGATCTTTTCAAAGCGTCTCAGTCCCTTCTGTTTTTGAAAAGGCTGAATTCTGAAATAAGCAAGGCCATTTAATTCAACAGCGATGTGTATCGGACGAAGAAGCAAAATCTCTAAATCTGCAGTTTCATGCAGCTCCTCCCCGCCTATGATTTCTGCCGCTTGGCTTGCCAGATAAGATTCTGAACTTTAAACATGCAGTCACTGCTCATCCTGTTAAAGCAGAGATAGAGAATGAGGCTCTTTGAGTACAAATGTTTTTACTGTATGTGGCATACAAGTCAGTTGTGGAAATAATAACAAGAAAAACATTACACTCTGAGGTGTTCAATTTCTCTACATCAGCTTGCACAGTGACATGAACATAATCAATATCAGGACACTCGGAGACACATGTGCATGTACCAAATTATTAATCAACCCTTAAGCAGCACAGACATCTGCAGAAATAGGTTATACTTTCATACAAACTGTTTTTATTCTCCTTAAATCTACTCTAAGTGTTTCATAATGAACATCCCAAGTGTATCTGTCTGGAAAGCTAGTAATGGAATATTTATAGAATATTTCTGGGAATACTTGTGGGAAACCCGAGTTATAACAAGTGTCTTTGTTCTACCGAGGCACTATTTCTGCTTTCCTGCACTGCATCTGTCTCTCTTACTGTGTCTCAATGTCTGCTATATTCTCTTTCTGCTTCTGTCTTTGTGTCTCATTGTATATACAGCACCTTTTCCCTCTGCCTGGTTTTTCAACAACCTCCAAACCTGAGAACTTCAATCTGAACCTCATATGTAGTGCATTACCATAGTGGCCATCATATGAGAGAAATCCCTCAGAACACATCTGTCCTGCAGGCTGTTCTTTGTCCTTTGCGGTACAAAGGACACAAGTAATGCAAAAAGTGTTTAACAACTACACCTCATTGCTCTGTGTGCTTTCTGACAGACTGAAAATTCCCCTCAGGAATTGAATGAGCTTGATTTTTACCCACAAAAATGTTAGAAAATGTTTTAGGTTATATGCATGCACAACACAACACTGACAATTTTTGGGCTCCCATGTGAGCTGTAATCAGCACCTCCACCCTGACATTTAGAAAATGTCGGTTCAGCACATGTGTGATGTAAATATGTCCCAGAGAGCATCACGGTAAAATGTCGCAAGGTGTTTTCAGATAACCACAGAATACTCATAGGAGAGGCTCTCTGGTATTGAAGAGCATGTGTGGTTTTTCATGCTATAGATTTAGCAGGCAAGTGTTAAATTTAGATCCAAAAATGCCTGTCCCAGCAGTTCATCACCCTGAGTGAGTTCAGCATAGTGTATGTCAGTTGGAGGTTATAAGAAACTGCTTTAATCTCTATTTTATTACAAACCAATATCATGGAAAAACACACACTTAAGACAATGACTGCATTTAAATCAGGTATTTAAAAGGTGGGGTTCCATAAGAGACACTGGAAGCAAAAAGCTATTATTTTGTTTTACATAACTTTATCTGTAAAAGACATCATCCTGTCGAGCTTCAGCTAAATTTATTCAGTGGGTTCAATAGACATTATAACATAGACAAAGTCTGGTGAGAGCCAGGACAGAACCAGGAACAGAGAGTAAAGAGCTAAAGAAAGAAAGTCTCACTCTGGAGGAGAGCATTGATGTGACAGAGAGAGAGAGAGGACAAGAGAAGAGCGTTACCCCCGAGGCAGAGCTAGTAAATGAGTCATCGGAGTGGATCTGCTATCAGGTCTATTCTAACAGTGCTACAAGTGAATGGATGCCTTAAAGGTTAGGCATAAAATGATTTCTCATTTTGCAGCGATATTCCCCCAGGTAGGCATTAATGCTTTAGTTATGGACTTGACTGTAAAAGCTCCGGAGGTAACGTGCTGCTTGTCTGCCATAAATATTGCTGGCTATGTATATTTATATTGTGGCTGCTTTTATGGAGATGGGTGTATTTTTGTGCAAATAGTCAGTAAAGTTGATGTGATGCTGTGTGTCATTTCTACTGCCAGGTAGTCACCCTGTCTCCAAAGCCAACTCCCCAGGTGCTACGGATCACAGCTGAGACTCTGATCGTCCTCACCCGCACACCATGCACACACACACATGCACACAGACGTTTGAACTCTTGCAAGCAAAGTCATGCACTCATACAAAGTAAATCCGGCACACAAAAAAACACTTATATATGTGCCAAACTTCATTTCTGCTCTGTTGACTTTGTTCGTGTCACAACTTTGCAGATGTTTCAGCCATGGGGACATGAGCACTAAATTTGCACAAATTCTCTTCCCACTCATTTGGTCGGAACAGCGCGTTTTGAAATGATAATGAATCTGTGGGCCAGGATCTCCCACATGGCATCACGTCTGGTGTGAAAACAGAAGGAATAGAAAGAGGCAGCCCTGGAAAGCTGCAGCATGAAAACTATGATTGTGTCAAATGTGAAATTCAAATTATGACTGAAAATGGACAAAAAGCTTTCTGTGTTTCTAAGAAGCGATCAAAAAAATGACATCAGTCTGAGGTTTCCATCACAGCTACAGAGCTCCTCATGCAGCTAATTTACAGCTCAAAGTCCTGCTCTGTCTAACAATATATGGCAATAATATATATACTCTGGAATTGTTGTGTGGAGAAAGTGAGTCACTGTGACAAACACTTGTCATATGATGTAACGCTGGCACGCTCCACCACACATGATTTCAAGAGTTGATTACAAGTACTGATTGCAGGTGTAATAAACAAATGCACCACACACCTCACACACACACACACACTTAAGACAGAAAGGTTAAAAAGAAAACAAGGGAGAGGCAGAACGCAAATCAGATTCCGCAGCAATATAACTCGGAACACTGACCAAACAAACACAGTGTGTTGACAGTGGAGAGAGAAATGTCTGAGGAGATGAATCCAAACAGTGTGGTGCTGCATCCTCTGGACACAGCAGCTGCCCTAGAGCCAGAGCTGCTGTGTATCTTCGGGACAGGGGACTTAGGACGATCTCTAGGGCTGCGTCTGCTCCAGTCTGGCTACAGGGTGGTGTACGGCAGCCGCAGACCTCACAGCTGTGGCCCCTTGCCTCCGGGGGCTCAGGTACAACACAGCTACAGAAAAGTAACAAAGCTGAGAGCTCAAACGTGTGTGTGTGTGTGTGTGTGTTTTGTATAGGTGATGACCCACGCAGCAGCAGCTAGATCGGTCAGAATGATCTTTATTTGTGTTCACAGAGAGCACTGAGTTCCTGGAGACAATGGCTCCACATCTTGATGGGAAGGTACACAACATGATGACTTACCAAACAAATCAGGAAATGACATTAGCTGATTCAAGAAAATATAGATTCATAATTTAAAGATCTGATGTTATGAAATTACTTGAAACATATTGCTCTTTAAAGTTAAATATGGTTACAAATTGTCATTTGAGGGAACACAAAATGTTTTTTTGTCTTTAAGTGATCTTGTAATTTTTTATGTTATCTGTGACACAAAGGAAAGACTAAAAGATTAAACCATTTCAGCAATACAAAAACTTCAGGAAACTAAAGGCATGGGAAAAAATGTATTGAACTGTTTAAATTATTATAAACATGCTCCATGTTCAAACCAGATCAAAGCAACCAGCAGAAGATTAAATGAGTTGTACTCTACTACTCTACTAGCTGTGCATTGCTAAAGAACCATATTTCCACAAATACTACAGAGCCAACCTGTTCATGGACATAATGTGGAAACATTCATCCCTAAAATGTAACTGGGCTCATTTGGTAAAGTAGATCATAAATAAGAGTTGTCAAAAAAAGAGGAGAGACTGTTTCCTTCATTCATGAAAATATCAAAAACGTCACCTCTCAGACAAGGTCAAGACATTGTAACAGTTACAGCGTCTGTTACAGTGTAATAGAAAGAAAACTGAGCAGAGAAAAATGCAAAGTGCCATATGAGAGCACAGACAGAAGGTCACAGCAGTACTATGTTAATATGATAACATGAATTCTATAAAAAAAAGACTCACCTTAGTGACCTGTTATGTTTATATGCATCAAAAGGCTTAAATTACTCTTTAT
>JAVQJX010091125.1:0-21563 GCA_036025115.1 Ambassis agassizii
AGGATGTGTAAGTTTGATATTTTTTAAATCAGGCACCACCAATTTGTTTTGTATGGTGTGCAGGAACGTTGTGTGTACTCTAAGGGTTAAGTGACTAATGTGTGCTTCAACCCACCTCCCCCCCCCCCCCTTCCTCCTCCTCCTCCTCCCCCCCCTTCACTTCTCGGAGCGTGTCCCTTCTCCACGTAGCTCAGAAGGGTATTTGTCCTGGGTCATGTGCCAGGTTAGATGAATAAGAATTCTTTACTCTCTTTGTGTGCTATGTTGGGGAAGAAGCACTGTTTAAAGAAAAAAGAAGTTGTTTTGCAGTCTGGTGTCTCTTGCAGGGAGTGCCCTGGTGGCTGCCCTTTGTTCATAGAAGTGCAGAAAAAGAACGAATTAAAGCATTTGATACCCATTATACAAAGCTTACTGTGATTAGTGTGGTTTTCTGGACTGCAGCCATTTTGGTTTGTTACTCGTGTTAACAAAAATAAATCCTTTTTTCAATAGAAAATGTCACCCACTGTATTTTGGCTTCCTTGTTTTTTCCTGGCAAATTCAGTTTCCCATTTCTGCTTCTTAGGAAAGTATCAGATTATTTTCCTTTGTTTCACATCCTTTTTTTTCTGTCTGAATTTAATACAAATTAAGAAAAAAAATTAAACAAACCAATAAAATTAAATACATTTATTTCATGGTTTGTTTTTCAAGGTTTTTTAGTAGTAGTATTTTATTTATTTTTTATTAAACAGAAACAACATCAAATTCTTGGTTGCCATGCTGTCAGGAAGGTATGTTTTATTTTCATTCCAGTGGGGTTTGGACGTGTATGGGCACGGCATCAGGGCTCACCTTGTATCATGGATCACATGGTCTTACGTAAAAAGGGTTCACAGGAAAAGCAACCTGCTTCTGAGCCAAACAGGCTTTCCTAGATGTGGTTCATGGGTGGAGTGGAGTATAAATTTTATGCTCTTTGTTACAGCGCGAGTTTGATCAGTGTCGATGTTTGTTTGAATTTCTACAGTCAGAGTTTAAAGAATACAACATCTGTCACACTGAGTTTGGTTAAGTGTTCACATGCACTCATGCTGAGACTGTTGATCGTTTGTTGCCTGTCTGGTGTCCACATGTCCCGGTCCTTAGGGGACAGTTTTCCCAGTTGGACAGACATTTAAACAGGAAGACAGACCATTGGCCACCCTCTCCGTGCCTAAAGGCTCCCACACAAGGACATTCCAGACTTTGCTGCCTCAAAATGCAGTAATTCACATCATCATGTACAGTATCTGCTTGTGTTAGTGACGCATCATTTCCTGTGCAGTTTGGGGTCATGTTTTAATAAATTTGGTTGGTTGTGCAGTTTGCAGGTGCTGCAATGTACTGCAATATTTTGGCTTTGGTGTTTGGAGGCAGCCAAAATGTGTATGACTGTCTGTAAGGGCGTTGGCCAGAGCAAGCTTAATGTTTAATGTTAAAGTGCATGATGACTGAAGACAGGACTCAGATGGCCCAGAGTCCTCTTTGGGTGGAGATGATGATGTTCTTCCTTGTTGGTCATTGTTTCATTGTTGTCTGGGATTGGTGTTGTTTGATTTGATAATACCAGAATTCAGTTATTCAGCTATATAGCAGCATATATAGTTACAGTTGTAGGAACTTTTTGTGAATATTTTTTCATAATCATAAGTCTTTTTCAGTTAACCAACATGATTCACTTCTAATAACTAAAAGCTATTGTGAATTCAGGAAGTGTAAATCAATCTGTGGCTCTTCCTGCCATCATGTCATCATCAGTCCGTCACTATACTTCCATGCTTGGAACTTCCCAGCAGCAGCAGCAGCAACAGACGTCGTTTCCAACTGTGCTGGGGTCACGGTGTGGTTAAGGACAGACAGAATGTGAAAGAATATGCTTGTTCCTTTGTTAGTTACGCCACCAGACAGCAACAAATCACAAAAGCAGATGAACCACAGAATGTCTGTCTTGTCCCCACAGGTGCTGGTAATCCCAAATGTAAAGTGGCCATTGTGATGTGCAGATGCAGCTCTCAGGATATTAGCAGCAGGTCAGTGAAACAGTGAGTAACACAGGAATGTTTGTTTCCTCTTGCACAGCATTTGATGTCATGTTTTTAACCACAGATTTTCCTCTTCCAGGATTCTTTGCTTGAATTCTGTTTTTCAATCATTATCTGGTTTTCATGTAATAGTTATGTGCCTTTTACCTCTCCTATTAAATGTAATTCATGCTAGTAATGAGCTTTCATTAGAGCTGCAAGTATTAACTTGCATTTTAACAGCAACCTGTTAAAGGTTTGTATCACTATTACAGGAAATGTCAACAAGGATTTATAATTAAATCCGTGTTGACGTATATTTGGCAGGAATGTAATCTCACACTGATGTCTGTTTAGAGCATTAATTAAAAACTCTTTGAAATAACCACACCCACACCTGTCATACACTTTCTCCTTATCAGCAGTGTAACACACACAGACCTATTTCATAGCAAAAAGTAGCCTGTAGATTCTCACTGGTTTTAGCAACTGTAAAGTTTATCATACATGTATATAGCAGTGTACGGAATTTGGTCGAGGCATAAAGGATCATGTGTTTTTTGGCTGTTAAACTGTCTCTTAGGCATGGCCAACACAGCATGCTCCTCGTACCCATGGACACAGCGGGTGTAAAGCTTGTGAGGCCGCTCACAGTGTTTGGACAGGATGGTAAGTTTATCCATGTCCTTTGATTTCTGAGACCTTTTCTAGCACGCTCTTCTCTCATCTAATACAAACATCTTCTTGTCTTCAGATGCTATCCATGGCGGTCACTTTGAAGTACACTTTGAAAATGTGCGAGTCCCTGTCTCCAACGTTATACTGGGTAAAAGCCTGTTATTTCTCTTGTTCCCTCCATTCACATTCTTGAGTCATGCGATATTCCCATAAAGTCAGAGATAAAGGAGGCTTTCCTTATTGTGTTTGGACAATAAAGTGATATTTGCTTCACAATGAGATCACCACAACAGCACTGGGATTTCTCTCTCCTTCTGTGACAATTCATAAATCAATAACAAAAACGGACAAACTAATGCTGTTCATCTTTAATGAATTTGTTTTACTTTGCTTCTGCTTTGCTTCTGCTTTCTTCATCCTTCATCCTTCTTTTTTTGCATTCGTACAATTTTTCTCACTGGCACGAGTTGACTTTGGAACATGCTTTACTCTTGCACAATGAATTAGAAGTGTGTAGAAAATATAAAAATTAAATAGTTTGGTAAAGTATTGTGTTTTCTTTTTTGAGTCTTACTTTTGTGTACGTGTCCGCTCTCTCCCACTGCGTCTCAGGAGAGGGCAGGGGATTTGAGATAGCCCAGAGGCGCCTGGGGCCGGGCAGGCTGCACCACTGCATGAGAGCTGTTGGTCTTGCAGAGTTGGCTCTGGAGCTGCTCTGCCAGCGTGCTGCTTCCAGACACACATTTGGAAAGAAACTGTACCAACACGTGAGTGAACATCCCCAGAATTTCCTGCTAGCAGCATGTGCTCAACTCTTTTCTTCTGTCGACACCTAGTGGACACAATGTTGCAAATGTTTTTATTTTTCTTGTGTTGTAGGAAGTTGTTACTCATTGGATTGCAGAGTGCCGTCTCATGATAGAGCAGACCCGCCTGCTGACTCTTCATGCTGCTCACGCTCTGGATACACAGGGCAGCCGGGCTGCTCGCAAGCAGGTAAAACTGTTGACTTATAATGGTTTTCTGCTACACGTGTTACAACGCGGCTCGGCTAGGGAATGAAGGAAGTAACATAACCAGATGCTATCAGTTAGGTAAGTTATTGCATTGACAAAGTAAAGAGAAACAAAGGACAACTGAGCGAAATCAAAGGATTAACAAATCAAAAGTTGCAACTATACCACATATTGAAATAAAAGGGCCCACTTACGACACCTGCACAGGGCACGAGGCTGTACACCAAACACATGTACCTCTCTAATCACAGCTAGCGCTATGCCACACACACACACACACACACAAACATGACTTCTCACCACTGAGAGTCACCACAGGAACAAAAGGCATAACGCTAGCACACAAATTTGACTGCAAACAAAATACACAATATACAAACAGTCAATACAAAACTGAGAGGACAAGTGGGGCAACTGTATACAGCCAATACAGCACAGAATTAAGCATGGTCCTAGACCACCATCAAGTCTTCTATTTGTCCTTGTTTATATTTCCTAGATTGCCATGATCAAGGTGGCAGCAGCCAGAATGGCCTGTAAGGTGGTGGACCTTGCAATCCAGGTGTATGGAGGTGCAGGTGTATCTGGAGACTTCCCATTGGCACAGATGCAAGTTCACCATTTTTACCTTTGCATAAAAGAGTATGAAATAATTCTCCATTCCAGTAACACTATTATATTTGTCCCTTCAGGTACTCGTATGCACGGACTCTACGCATTGCTGATGGACCAGATGAGGTGCACCTTTCCTCCATAGCTTATCTTGAACTGAGGGATCAACTGAAGAGGACACAGGCTAAACTGTAATGAACATCAAATGCCCTCAAAAGCTCACTAAAATGCAATAAAACATAAAACTTGTGGCTTTTTTATCGTCTTTGCAGCAGCATAGAATGTTTTGGTCTCAAACTAACTCACATCAATAATAATGAAAAAAAAAGTTTTTAAAATGTTCAAGATATATAGAATTTTCAACATTTCTTTTACACTAAATAAGTTGATTTGTGATAGGAAAGCATGAAAAAATAGCTCAAACACTTAGGTATGTCCGGAAAGGTTGAGAAAATGACAAAAAGGGTGCGGGCCAAAAATGAATCAAAATTAATCAGCCGCAGACCTGTCGTCTTGGCCGCCTTTGGGCCAACGTAAATTATGAACTTTTTTGCACTGAATAAGTTGATTTGTGATAGGAAAGCATGAAAATATAACTCATACAGCACAGTTTGTCCACAAAAGTTGAGAAAATGACTGAAAACAGTGCAGGCCCAAAACTCATCAAAACAACAGCCACAGACCTGTCTTCCTGGCCGATTTTGGGCCATCGTAAATTATGAACTTTTTTGCACTGAATATGTTGTCATGGAGACAACCTGACACAGAGGAGGGTACAGATGACTTTTCAGCTGCTGATCCATCATAACACTTTCTATCCATACCATATACATCATTAAGCAGCTGTTGTTGTACATTGCCACATTAAAATCACAGGTGCTTCAGAGGACCTTCTGGGTTTATTCCAGCATAATATTTTTCATATGGTTTGTTATCAATTTGTTATTCTTCAAGAACTTTAACTTCATATTATGCTTCTCTTCAGCTTCATGTTGTCCACCTATTCAACTGTTCAATTCATCTTTTCTCACTGGAGGTGGTCAAAGTTCAAGTAATTTTACACATGATTTTGAGTTTGGTGTGTATGGCGCAGAATGTTCAGAGCTGGAGTAAGTGACGTCGTCGCTCAGAGTGTAGAGCCTCATATCATATCAGGAGATGCCTGAAAAAATTCTAACTTGCTGTAAATCCTGCACCTTTTATGGGTCCCTCAATTTTTCCTCTTTGCTCATTCTGTTTGGGCACAGCAAGCAGTTGTAGGGAGGTAGTATAGCCACTTCTTTACATTTAAAACTGCTGACAGAGGCAGAAAGAGGGCCTGATTAGGGCACCTGGTCAGCTGCCACAGTTGCCATGAAGACATGGCCCCACACAGAGGTACACAGACAGCAGCTTTAACCTGCTTATTGATCAGACATTATACTGGTCATATTGATCAACACTCAGCCGTTTACTATTCCACATTTATATCATATATCCTGTGCTTCTGATAATCTTCATTTGTTATTCATGTCTCAGATTGTTCATTTGGTCTACTTTCAGGCTGTTCTTCAAGGTCATCAACTTCATATAATGCTTTGTCTTCCACTTATTCAATTATTTTCTGCTTTTCAAAGTAAAAGTCATTTATCTGTTCAGATTGCTCCAATGATTTATCAGGCTGTTCTTCAAGGTCATCAACTTCACATTGTGCTCGTCTTCAACAGTTTCTGTTTTGTTTTGTACTTTTCAAAATAAAAGCAATTCATCTATTCATATCATTTTTTGTTTCTTCAAACAAAATTCAGATAATTTTCAGCACTTCAATTCCATCTTTCAGCTACACAATCAAAGCAATACTGCAGCTGCTGCAATCAAACTTGCATTTTCTTCAGGAAATGCAATTCTAGTTATTCATTAAGACTTTTGATGCTAGTTGGAGGGTCTTGACTTTTTGTGTCATCTAGTTCCATTATATTAGAGAAAGATTCACATCTCTGTAAATAGCACTACATGTGAAAGTAAAAAGTTGAACCATCCCTTAAATTAAATGTCTAAATTGTATCTACCTCTGCTTTTTCTCACAATTATAAAGTCATGTTTATTAGGAATCCTTTTTAATGTGAACTACAAAAACAGAAAATGACAGCATGAATATAAGACTATTGTCATCACACTTTACAGGTGTGGCCTACACCATGAATGAATTCCATTTGGAGGTGATGGGGAATCAGGACGCACAAGCACATTATATTTTTTTTTACAATATAAAACAGCAGTGGCCCCATCTCTTTGATACACCAGATGGTAACCCATGCAACACCCTCCACTCTTCATTGTCCGTACATCAATATAGGGGAAGGGATCTTCAGCTGCCACATCAGTCTATCTTTTTATACAACATGGCGCATAGAATGGGAGGACAGGGGAGGTGAGGGGAGAATAGGCTGGATTGGAATTTGGTGGAAAAAAGTGTCAGTGTTTGCTCTTTTTTGATTTTTTGTGAGATCGGTGTGGAGACCTTGATTTGGAGCGGGACTTTTTAGCTGATTTTTTGGGTGTTCTGGAGCGCGACCTCCTGGATCGTTTGGGTGTGCGCGGTGATGATGGAGATCTAGTGGAACAAACATGATACATGCATTAGATCTTTACACTTAATACTGCACAGAGAAGCAGTTCATGAACTTCCTTACCTCTTGGATGACTTTTTGTTGCTGGATCGAGGTGAATCTTTATGGGAAGAGCGGGAAGATGTGTCTTTAGAATAGGATCTGTCAGAGCGTTCTGACCTTTCCGAGCGCTCTGAGCGGGGTGAGGAGGACCGGCCTCGCCTGCTGCCACTCCGCGTAGGACTGGGTGACCCACTGTGGCGCCGCTTCCTATCAACCGGAGGGGACAAATATCTGTCAGATAAAAAATTAAGCAAACTCCATGTTTTATGGTGTACACTGGGAAAAACTACAACTCCTTTGATGACTAATTCACACACCGAAACACAGTTTCTCACCTGTCCTTCCTGGTTGGCGTGTCTTCCTTTTCTTTTTCTTTCTTCAGCTCTTTTGACCGTGCCTCAGTTTTCTCCTTCTCTTTCTTTTCCCTCTCTTTTTCCCTTTCAAGTTTCTCCTTTTCTTTTTCCTAGAGTACAGGAACACAGAGTTAAGTCTTGTTCAAGTGGTAGAAATCTTGAGCATTATCATCATTACCTTTTGCAGTAGTTTGTCCCTGTAGTGCTCCACCTGCTCCTGAATACTCTGTCCTGGCTTCTTGGGCCTTTTCCCAGACTCTAGTTCATCCTGGAACTTCATGACTTTAACCTGTGAAAAAAAAGGCACAAGTGACAGATCTGTCAAAACAATGAAGACGTGAATAACAAGCAACTATGTGCAGCAGTATATGGAAAGTACCTCTATCTCTCTGAGTTTGATGCGCTTCTCCTCGTTCATTTCAGACAACTTGGACTTCATATCAGAATCTTCCCTCATGGGGTTGGAGTAGTTCTGATTATCATCTGAGCGAGGGCTCCGATCATCATCCTCACTGTCGTCCTCATCCCTTCAAACGTGAATACAGTGTTTATAACACAGTTCCCTGAAGAATTTTGAGACCATCATGCCTACACCGAAACAAATCACTCACTTTTTTGCTTTCTCCAGTGGCTCAAAGATCTCCCACTTTGAGGTTGTCACAGCTGAGAACAAAGAGAATGTAGGTAAGTATCCGCAGCCATGACCAAGTACTACTGAATACTTTGTCACATTAAAAGAAAAATCACCTTGACTCTCCAATTCCGATTCATCCACTGCTTCCCATTTAGAGGGTGCTACCTTGAACGGTGCCTCCTTGGACTGATCCACTATAATAAAGAGAAAAAAAGAAAATGAGTGTTAATACAGATGGTGCTACAAGTCCTAGGATTTACAGCAAGTGTCCATCTCTGCACCACTCACAAGGTATTCCATCTATGTCTTCTTCCATAGGTTTAATAGGAACTCCATCAAGGTCATCCAGAGGAGCTCCATCAATTGGTGCCCCATCAATAACCCCTGCATCAATAGGAACCCCATCCACATCATCCAGTGGAGTTCCATCTACATAATCACCAATTGGAGCCCCATCAATGTCCTCTGGAGGCTCAGCCTATGATAGAGGAATTCAGGTCAGGACCAATAACCTTGAAAATGTTAAGTGTATTGCAAAGTGTGCAAACATTTACCTCCACAATGTGAACTACAGGCTCCTTCTCTACAGAAAGATTGACAAGACCCAGGAAGATGTTCTGTAGCTTGATAAGAAAAGGATCTGGGTACACAGCCCAGTCCTCCCATGCACGGAAACAGGACATCACACGTTGCTACCACAAAGGAGAAACCACGTGTATGTGAGTTACCTAGTTTATTCACTATGTAAATTATTAAATTATTCTATACTGAGCAAAAACTGGTACCTTAAAGTTCTCACACTGAAGGTGGCCTTGTATCGTTTTGTATGTTGCGTTGAGGTCTGAAAAAATCTGGCAAAGCTTTGTCTCAAAACTTGAAAAAACAGGAAGAGCAGTTAGTATAACTCTTGTGACCTTGACAAACAGGTCTTTGACTGACTGTAAACAACTTACTATTTTCTGTAGTAAGATGCATTGGTGACTTTGGCAGAAGAGTTGTAAAGCACATCAGACACTAGATATAACCGTGCAATCTGAAATGGTGAACAGCAAATAATTACAATCGTATTTGTAAGTAGCTGGTCCTTTTCATGACAGAGGCTGGGTGTTATATCTTGCCTTCTTGGGTAGAGGGGTCTTTAGGATGGAGAGGGACTCAGTGATACACTCTACAATCTCTTCAGCAGCTTCAGCATGGCTCAGACAAAACAGCATGGCCTCTGCAATGTCACCCCTCCTGGGAGTCAAACCACGCAGCATCTCCTCGAGTTTGTCTCGCTCCCTGCAGAGATGAAGTAGGGTTAAGGTGAAGTGCAATTAAAGGTGGGTATTTAATCCAACCATTAACTTCATTAATGCTATATTGACAAAGAAATTATCTTACTCTTCTTTCAGGCATCCTTTCTTATTGGCTTCCTCTTCTTCCTCCTCTTCTTCCCCATCATCATAAGGACCATGGAGGTATGGATTAAGAGGCGGCGGACGCCACAAAGAGCCGTTTTTAAACATTCTGAAGTCATCTGTTCGCCATTTTCCTGGTGCTTCACCCTGAGAAAGTAGTCATTAACTATAATAAATAACCAAAACATTATGTTCTATAGTGTGGACTCCAATGAAGCAAATTTAACTAACCTGTAGTATTGAGTAGAGCTTCCACCGGTAGTAGACATGTGCTGGACTCTGGTTCTCAAATAAAAACCTGGAATGGAACGTTCACAAAATTTAGAAATGCACAAACAGATCTTGTTCCTTTAATTGATAGAGCCACGTAAAACTGTTCTGACCTGTACATGGGATTGTTGATTTCTCGGTTCATGATCATAGCTTCAAACATTGGGCCCTCACGCACCACAAACTCGATCATACGGTGGATGAGAGAGAGCAAATTCCTACAAGAAAAACACAGTTAAAGCAAACGGATTCAGACTGGACGGACTTTTGAACAGTACTACAATCCTGCCATGAATTAAAGATTAATTTATTCTTGGTGGTATGACACTCAGAACAGTTGCCATTCAAAAGGCATGTTTCATGAACAAATGTGCAGCTGTATTGAAGCATATCGGATCAGGTGTGTTTCCATGGCCAGAATATACAGAATGTGCCAGAAGAAGGCCTTTCACTGTCAACTGCCAAGGATGAGGTTACACATATCATGTAAGGCAACTGTCAGAGTTTCACATGTCCAGGAATAAATTAAGCATAACACTGTCTATGCCTCTGGGCCTATATATAGTCAAATAAATCAGCAATTGGATCAAAATAATAAATTAACATTTTGTGTCAAGAAAACATTCACATTAATTAAAAAACATTAAATGTATGTGCAGAAATCGCCTGTGTTCACTGAGGCTTGCACTTAAAGTTGTATAATTTATAATTTGTTTTTTTTTTCTATAAAATCTTCCTACATTCAAATTTCACAAAATGGGAAGAAGTGAAACTGTAGAAGTTGGAAATGTAGGAGCAAGACATTGATAAGACACTGTATTTGGCAATACAATGCCTTTCAATTCCCACTCAACTGCTCACAAATGTTGAGTGAAAAAGGATTCTTGGCCCAACAAAGGTTATCTACTGGTGGAGTTGGCACGGACTGATTACTGTGAAAATGGGATCACTAAAGTTCTGTGAAAATTTTGGAAGAAATAAAAATGGTGGAGGCTGCATACAATTAGCCAAAAGTGGCCAACAAGACAAAGGATGTCTTTCATTTGACAACACAGATCACATTTACTTGTATTGGAGCCGATCGTACCAATGACGGGGTAATATTCAGTATACTTTCCCAATCCATCCCATGATGCTTTTCAGGTCCCTCGCTGCTGCAGACAGTTCAACTTGTGCTGCTCACCAAGGCCAATGTCAAAGGTCATATAGAGACTAATGCTGGCAGGTTTGGATTTGTTGGCAAGGGCCAGATTTACTGAGCTCCCGATAAAATGACAGAGGCCAAAGGGGGTAGCCGGTCTGAGTGAGCAATGCTCAGAGTGCAGGCTTTCACAACTACAGATCTAAGATCGGCAGACCATGTATGTAGCAGAGTATCACATCACTAAGGTTGAGCAACATGATTAAATGCTCACATATGGCGTGAAAGTGGGAAAGTAAGCTCTATAATGATCCCTACATATGTGAAGAAAACATGAATGATGGTGGAATATGAAAGAGGAAGGTGCGATACAAACTTGTCAGTATTAATCTACTGTATGTGCTAGCATGAAGACAGTAACTGCCTCAACCATTGCTCATCCACACTGACCAGCCCCCTGTAGCATGCAGTGATCAACTGATCAAATTTTAAGCTTCATTATGGGATGTTTTTTCTAAGTTTGTACACCAATTTAAAAAAGAAAAACATGTACCTTTCTGTTGGGATAACCACTTTGACTATGGCTTGCGACAGAGTCTGTATATGAAGTCACATCAGATAATAAACATAGAATGTGAGTATTGTTAAAAAGGCAACAGGTGAAAAATATAAAAAATGCATTTTCAAAGTGCAAAGAGACAATTTTTCCTTACTTCTGTCACTTATACTAAATGGCCAAACTGACACTTATCCACACACTAACATTTAATTATACCCACACTTTCATCTACATCTTAATTCACTCAACAAGACACAATATATCACTTCAGCAATCTAAAACCTGGACTGACTGCTCAATACAAAGGCTAACATCCTCCACCACAGCTAACAAAACACCATATCCCATGAGAAAATCCGAGGCTGACATGGTGAATTACCTTCTCAAACTCCTCCTTGTTTTTGGGTGGAGGAAGCAGGGGAGCATTGGGGTTCTTTAGCCTCTCTCTGGGCTGCGCGTTGAAGGGTAGGCCAGAGGGAGGTGGTGGGAGTGTATGCTCCATCATGGAAGGAGGGATGTAGATTGGATGGGGTGGAATGGGCACACCTTTGCCCCATCCTAATTTCATCTCAAAGTTCATAATCATCTTTCCTGAAATGACAATAGATATGTATATATTTATTGTCGCACAAGTGCAAGAAGAAACCAATATGCAGTAAAAAGTAACATAGCCTGGTACCATTAAGGTTCTTGAGTGCTCGCTCAGCATCCCTCCTGTTCATGAAAGCTACAAAGCCACAGTTTCTCTCCCGAGCCCTCTCCTCATCTGTCCTTGGCCACATGATTTTCACACTGGCCAGTGGGCCGTAGCGACCAAACTCTTGGCACAGCATTTCTTCATTCATCTGTGAAATACCAGGGAACAAACGGAGTTCATTATTACATCATATGTGAACCCTGCAATTTTGAATTTTACTCAGGATCAATAAAGTATCTATCCATCTCTCTATCTATCTATGTATCTATAAATATGGGGAATAAGCTGAAAATTCCATTAGGCTTGATGCAATGACACACACCGAGTTGGACTTTCTTCAAGGGCGATTGCAGGGTGAGGTTTATATAATGTCCATCTGGAAATTTGTATTTGTCAAGTCAAACTCCTCTTTTCACATAAAAGCTTAGTCAATTAGTATTATGCAAACTCACCTGTGGATTGATGTTTCCAAGATACAAGTTTGTAGTGGATGGGTCTCCGACATCATGGGAACCTGGGGCACAATCATCCAAAACTGCGGACAGAGAGAAGAGAAATAATTTCCTGCTGCTGTTTGACAGGATGAAATATTTTCAAGGAAGATGAAATTATTCACAGCCACTATATTAAGTCAAAATTACCACTGGACGGACGGTTTCTTCTTGAAGAACCATCCGCTAAAAGAAGCAGAAAAGCAGTATAAATTTTGTTTCAAGGCAACAGTGGACAAAGGGGTTGGGGGTGGAGTGTAAGGTGTGTAGGACAGGGCCCTTCAGCCCAAGTTGTTAGTACATAAAAATAAATTGTGCAAGCTGAAAACACTTACATGATCGTCTACCGTCCATTCCAGAGAGAGGTTCAAATCGGCTAACACGGCCTTTCATCCTGTGTCTTTCATCTCTTTCTTCCTGTATTCTGTAAGACACCAAACAGAGCAGTTAAATACTATCTTTGTTGCTATTAATAACTTTTTCCCTCACTGAACTTCACCTGGGACCTGCAAGTTACCATTACTATAAACCAATTAAAAGATTGTAATGTTGGAACTTACTGCTTAAGTTCTTCTTTGAAAAGCTCCAAGTTACTTTTCTTCTTCTCTTTTTCATTACCTTTCTTCAAAGTCTGAAACAGAGATGAGTAAAATAAGTATTATTGACAGGGTAAAAGCATTAAAAAATAAAGGAGCCATAAAAATCCTACTTACTGACTGCAGGTATACTTACATGTCTTTTGTCTAGAGCTAAAAACTGAGGTGGGGTTTCCAAAGGCAAGATGCTTTTTGTTTGGGTCTCAAAACGTGACTTGGGCTTGTACAGCTTTCCTCTCTTATCATCAGCTGCTGTTTCCTCTGCAAGAAGAAAAAACTGTACTAAATCACACAACACTGGGACTTTCACTCACTTTTTTCCTCAACAGCAGTGTTGTTACGAACTGAAAAACACATTTTGAATGCTGTACCTTTTGAAGCATTTGCAAGACCACCACGGACAAAGGCCTTGACTTTGCCATCTCCTCCTCCTTCAAAAGCAGCAAGAAATTCCTCATAAATCTCTGCTGCTGCCCGCTCGTCCTCCTAAACACAAAAAAGTATAAAAATGAACAAAACATCCTGTACAGAAGCAGCAACGAAAACAAAATTATCGATGCTTACTTTTTTCTTGATTTCGTCTTGTTCCTTCTTGCTTAGTGTTCTTTTTGCCACTGCCATTTTACCAATGCTGAAAGACTTAAGTTTGCTCTCAAGCAGCGCCTGTTGATGTAAACAAAACACGTTTGACTTTTCACAGGTATTCTATAATCACTGCACAACTCTTTATGGCTGTATTACCACATTCAAATTATCACAACAACACCCTTATTTAATATCTCTTATTACCGATTTTCACGTAAATGTAACAACACGATATCAACATGGCAGATATGTTGACAGCTGAACTAAACTGGGTCCATATAACATATAGCATACTCGTGGTATACTATAAATCAAGTTATGTCTAATACTGTTAATCAGTATCTGTTAATCTGACCTAGTGGTCATTTCTGTATGATTATTTATGCCGTTATGGAGTACAAAATTAGCTAGAGGCCTATTCAGCCTGTATGGTGCAGCGCAACTGACTGAACGTATTACGCCAAGCGACGACAGAATGCTACAAGAAGCTAAAAAGCTAATAGACCGTTAGGCCCGACATCCCAAATTTATAAAGCACACTTTGATCGTAAATGAATATTAACACACTTCCACGTGGAGACTGGCTATGTCTGCATCTTCTGGTTAAAAACAACATTTATTCCGGCGGCAAATGCGTGAATAGTCTTGTTTGCAATAGCTAGTTAGTTAGCTTAGCTTAGCTAAATTAGCCGGTGTGCCCGGAGAGAGTAAGGTTTAGCGCGGTAGTCGTTAGCTAACATTGATGCACGCACTCGAAGTCTGTTTTTCGATTCGCTGAAAATATGGAACTACTCAACATTGCTCAGTCATACTGTTATCCATACAGTTTTAATTACAGCGGGTACTACCAAGCTAGTACAAGTACAAACAGTAAATTTCACCTTAGCGCTAGCTTTTTGAGAGCCACCAGGCGCTCGGTCCGCCATCTTTTGTGGAACTAAAATAAAATCGATCACCGATTAGATGATAGAGATCACTGTTACACCTCAGGCCACACAATCAATCTCCGAACCAGTGATGGCGAAACTTGGTTCTCGGTGCCAATATTTACAGAAAAATGGAGGGAAACAATATTAGAAAAACGGAATAATTCATAGCAACAATATATATTCGTACAGCTACTGCAAATGTTTTAGTATTTTGTCACAGAGAGGAATCATAGTTTCTCATTATATGGCTGTATAGGATGCTAATATATAAAATGCATGACAAAGCTGTTATACTACAATGGCCTATTTCACCCAGCAGGCGGCGTTGTCATTCTTATATACCTGCGCCATTATGGGAATTTAGAATAGGCTACATTTAATCATGTTTAATTAAATGTAAAATATAGTCTCCAGTTTAACAGCTGATACACTTTAAGTCCTCATCATATGTAGGCTGTATTACGGCCGACAGTGTACTGTTTGGAATAAATGTTAAACATCCTTGGGTTAGCCTACTTCTTGAGTCAAGTTTATTCATGCAAGTCCAGGTGCCTAACGCAGAGGAGCTGATGTGAGACCCACACCCTTCCAGCGCGTCTTTAATCTGTGGGGGGGGGGGGGCAGCACCCTCAGCTCCGTCCCTCCCTCCCACTACGCAGAACAAACGCTATATTCATGTGCTTGAGGCTGCAGTTGCTGAAAGTCTCTGCAGGAACTCCTGGGTACTTTTCCCCTCCGTTTGAGCCGCTGAACACAATGCCATTCATACCACGGAGCGACAGCAGGCGAACAATGTGGAGAACATGCGGTATTTTTTGCGCATGGACTCTACTATTTATGACAGAAATCTGTGCGCAGTCCCAGCGGAGGTACACCTTTATGTACTTTTTTTTTTTTTAGTTAATTGAACAGATTGATGTAGGAAGGAAGGTGCTCAGGACCCCAGCAGGAGTTTATAGGGGAATATTCTGCAGTCTGCGCATTGGCGCATTGGCGAGAAATTCAGATCAGCGCTAGATCAACTGCAGTTTGTTATTTTGAAACTGTTTGTCACATCATCATCATCATCTCCATCATTTGATATTTATAGACAACCTTTTTCCCCCTTCAGACCAATCTTCACATGTGGCGGAAACATCACTGGGGAGTCTGGAGTTATCGGGAGCCAGGGGTACCCAGGAGTTTACCCTCCAAACACCAAATGCGTGTGGAGAATCACAGTGAGTCCAGTTTCATCTTTCTGTTTGCTTTTGCTTTCCCACCATTGCCCAGAACAATGTGACACTAAACAGCTGTGTTTTTGTAGGATAGCCAGCTCTTTGCCTTAGTTATACTCCCATTTTCCTTCTAAAAATACTTAACCACAGCCACAGCTTTGGGAAATCTTTGCTGACTGGCTCTGTTAAATTACTGTACTGTAAAGCTGATTGTGTAGCTGGAACATTTCTAACCTGCTCCAGAAGTATCATGTAAATAAAAATATCTGACTTAACTGTCATTTTATATTTCCATTCATGTGTCCTACCCAGGTCCCTGAGGGAAAGGTGGTGGTGCTGTCATTCCGCTTTATTGATCTGGAGAGTGACAACCTGTGTCGCTATGACTACGTGGATGTTTACAGCGGCCATGTCAATGGGCAGAGACTTGGTCGCTTCTGTGGGACGTTCAAGCCAGGAGCCCTTGTTTCCACGGGCAACAAGATGCTCCTGCAGATGGTATCTGATGCCAACACTGCTGGGAGTGGCTTCCTCGCTGTTTTCTCTGCTGCCCACCCACATGAGAGAGGTAAGAGAAGAAGCTGTTGTCCTACTCAAAGGTGCTGAAGATGTATCACAACGCATAGAGAGAAACATTGTTCCTCCCTAGACTAGATTTTGCGTGAAACTGTGACAGAGGGTAAAACAAAAGGAATCAGAGTTTTTCTTCTGCTCAGTAAGAACCGACGACCTTTGGATGCTTTCATTTGTCTTGAGACGAGGCCATGAGTCTAAAGTTCATGTGGACAAAAAGACAGCTGCATCTCAATTCTTCTCACAGCATGATGTGGAATTTCTCACAGAGAGCCCTTTAGCTGAAAGCACGGGGCAGAGGTATCACTTAGAGTTAAATGAGCCTCTTCCTCTCTGCAAGGTCACAAAGTCCCATCTACTGTTTTTTGTGGAATTTTAATGGCTGGTTCACTGTACCCAAGGAGATGACAGTCTATTTGCCAGTCTGCCTGCTTCTGAGGCACTGAGTGGTAGCAGAAAGACTGTCACCACACTGTGAAATGTGTACAGCACAACATGCATATACTGTACTTCCTCTTCAGACTTACACTGTGTTACAAAGAAAACATGGGATTCATTTGGCAGCTTGTGAGGTTATTGAACTGATGTTGACAGAATGTCGTATTTTTCAGACCTCTCACTGAACCCTGGACTAATGACTGACTTGAATATTTAGGGTCTGTATAATGACAAAGAAGGCCACAGAAGCACCTATTAAAATAGATAAGGGGTTAAAAAGACATAATCACAATGTTTCCACACCATTTTAGCCTTTAAAAAAATATATGATCTGCCTAATTATCTTCAAGTAATAGAGGTGATGTTGTGATGTTTTACAGGGGATCAGTACTGTGGAGGCAGACTGGACAAACCCTCTGGGACTTTTAAAACACCTAACTGGCCTGAGAAGGACTACCCAGCTGGTGTCACATGCTCCTGGCACATAGTGGCACCAAAGAATCAGGTTGAGCTTCTTTTTTTTCTTTTTTTTCTTTTTTTTTTAAATAAGTGCAAATGTGGTTCTTGCTTACTTCAACGTATTGACAAGATAATAGAAACTAATTCATCTTAAACCCTGCTCCTGATATTTGCTAAAGTGAATAAGTAAATAGTATTTAGAAATAAAACATTGCTCCTACAGAAGTTATTATATATGCTCTTTATTTGGATGTCCTGCATCGCAAAAAAAAAGGATTTCAATGTAATGTCTCTGCAGATTATTGAGGTGAAGTTTGAGAAGTTTGATGTGGAACGAGATAACTACTGCCGGTATGACCACGTCTCCATTTTCAACGGTGGAGAAATAAACGATGCAAAGAGGATCGGAAAATACTGTGGAGACAGCCCCCCAGCGTAGGTGATTTCTGTCATCCAGAAGATTTCACTAAAGCAGAGTCCACACAATGACTTTGTCTCAGTTCATCACTCAGTCTGCTTTCCTGTGTTCTTCTGCAGGCCGGTGTTCTCCGAGGGGAATCAGCTCCTCATCCAGTTCCTGTCAGATCTCAGTCTAACCGCAGACGGATTCATCGGACACTATAAGTTCAGGCCGAAGAAATTCCCCACCACCACAATACCACCCACCACTACCACGCAGCCAGTCACCACCAGGCCCATACGTAGGTAGCAGCTTGTGTTTCTAACATCTGGAACTGTTGTAACTTTGTACTACTGGATGCTCTGCTTAACATGTGGGGTTTAACTGCTCCAATAACAGATCTGTACAAGAGATGTGCTCTCCTTAAGTAACACAACAACATGGCTCATATTACTTTCTTCAATTGAACCAAGTTCTTAATTAGTTTAACAATTAAACTATTCAAGTCACAGTTGTTAACATGCTTCCATCATTCTACACACTGAGGCAAAAGAACATTCTGTCCTGTTGCCTGTAAGTTGAAGTTGATGAAACACACTGACCAACACATTCAAGCACAACATATGCTATAGCTGTGTGTTTGGCTCACATTTGTCTTGTGTAAACTGTAACATTAATATGTAGCGTGGGCGCATGTGTGTGTGTGTGTGCACCCGCAATCACAGCGCATTTTTATACTCCTATTCTCACACACACACTGTTGTTTTTTCCCTTAGTCAGGCCAGGTTATATTGGCGGCTCCTTGCCATGATGTCATGCTGTGACATCGCTCTCTGGTTGGCTTATCTTTCACAACTTTTCCCTTTCTTCAGTAAGAAAAATATTTAAGCAGTCACCTTGTATTTCTTTAAGCCTTCAGTTCAATCCTTTATGGACTATCTCTACCTTGAAAAGCAGATTACTTAACATGTCTTACATACTGTACATTGTGTAGCTGGTAGTCATTTATTTGCGTGTTGCTGAAAATATCCTGTAAATAAACCACAAAGGAAGCAGATGGAGCTATAACTTACATGTTTGCATCACTGGCAGGCAAAATTACAGAGTGAATTCTCCTGTGTGTGTGTCTGCAGCTCTGAAGTACTCCGTCGCCTTGTGCCAGCAGAAATGCAAAAGAAGAGGAACACTTGAAAGCAATTACTGTGCCAGCAATTTTGGTAAGAACGTCAACTAATACATTCCAGCTTTTCTCGTGGTATTCTTGAGCATATCAAGTGATTTTTGCAAGTTTATAGCGGTGAACATGTCACTGTCTGTGCCTCTCTGATTTTTCCTTTGCACATCTGAAAGACCTCCCTTGATAGCCTGTCAGGAACTGAAGGATGGTATACAGTAGAGCACAGTTACCTCCACTGTGTAAACACATACTCATGCCCCAGGCTGTACTGTAGGTAAACTGGCAATAAATGAGCGTGTTGATTCAGAGTCAGCTTCCGTTTGCTGCTCTCTGATGTTTTCCTCTCTCTGAGATGTTTACTGCATGTGTTCGATTTGGCATTTCAAAGAGTTCACTTGGAACAGGAACTAAGGAAAGAGCCAACACACGTTACATCACATCGTAATAAAGTGGCGAGACAGCAGGTTGAAAACAGTGCCCAATCAACACTCATTTGTTTAATTATGTGATTAGTGCACTTTGTAGTGTCAGGAGCGGTTTACCGATTTACATAACAGTAGCAGCAGATATAATCACTTGGCTGAAGCAGGCAGTCCTCTGGCTACTCTCATCCCTGTCAGGAAATGAAACAGGCCCTATGTGAAGTCCAGACATCTTGGTACCATCAGTGTAAAGAATCCCGTTCACGCTGGCTGCACTATCACTCACCTGTCACTGCTGAATATCACGTCTCTGTGAGTCACAGCTACTGTTATTTTTGTGCACTTTCAGAGGACAAGACAGACTAAACAGGAAAGGACTGAAACAGCAGCATGAGACGGCTCGCTGTTCCGATCCAATAAACTTTAGGATTTCTCATGTAGCTACAGAACATTATACACAGTTAAAGTGCCTGACTGGTCAGCCAGTACCAAAGGCATCAATCATTCAATATGTTGATAAATATTCTCTCTGATGTGATTTTTACATTCAGCATAATATGCTCTGTTAAGTGAGTATCAAGCTCACAGTGCTGCAGAGTCAATCTATATTTGCACTGGCAAATATACCCTCCATGATAAGCTAATTTAAACTGCATATTCTGCCCCTATATTCCCACTCAGCTGAAGTTTAAAAGGCATCACATTGAGGTGTTCTCTTCTCTGCTGGGGAGTGTAAGTCAGCCCCAAGCTGGAGCTGTAAAAAAAAGAGAGAGAGAGAGAGAAGACTTGTTGACAGAATATGCTGTTAATTCACTGTGACATTTTTACACTCAGTCTGCACTTCAAAGACCAGGAAGTGAGATGTAGTAGACACATATTGTTCAGATCTCGCTCACATTATTAATGATAACAATAAAAAGACAGACTTCCTTCACTACAGCTGTTTCTGTCTTGAATTTCATGCTGTGTTATCCATTTTCTCTGACACTGAATCATTTGCTGTTAAGACCTCACACACACACACTCACACACACACACACACACACACACACACACACACACACACACACACACACACAAACAGTATTATCCTTAATCCACTCATGATGGGAAACTAAACTTTCTTTTGACTTAAGCCTTCAGTATAACAAGCTCTGAACATTTTTGAAATAAGTCTGTAACATCTTCAAAGTTTCCGTTGTGCTTTTAATATTTGGATGATGTTTGACGCAGAGCTGCCAAAGTGTCTGTCAGTGATCTTGTACTTGATATAAAAGTCTGGTTCTTGTTTGTGAAGAACAGTTTTGCCTAGGAAAGGATGTGTTTTGTGTGTTTGGTATCACCTTTTCTGTTCCTCTGACAGTGATAACTGGGACTGTCATTACTGCGGTGATTAGAGGAGGAAGCGTGTACGCTACAATCTCTATCATCAATGTGTATAAAGAAGGAAGTCTGGCAATCCAGCAGGCAGGAAAGACCATGAGCACCAAGATTATCATCCTGTGCAAGAAGTGCCCATTTATCAGAAGAGGTGAGCGTGCAGCATGACTGTGAGAAAATATCATGAAACATAAAAATCATGAAAATTAAGCTCCTGTTGACTGTTTTGAATAACCTCTGAGTTTGCCTCCTCCGCTGTGCCGTCAGTTCCACCCAAAGCGTTAGGTGAGCGGCACAACTCACTGTTCAAACAGTCAAAGAAACACTATGTTTATATGTCTGCATATAAACATATGGTATACAGACCTGCCATGTGCAGATTCTCATATTCGGCCCTCCCTGAATGTCTCTGCCGTTCCGCCACTGCATTCAGGTTTGTTTTGTGTGACCTCACCAGGCTTGAACTACATCTTCATGGGCCAAGTGGACGAGGATGGTCGCGGGAAGATCGGCCCACACCACTTCGTCATGGCTTTTAAGACGAAGAACCAGAAGGGACTGAACGTTCTGAAAAGCAAACAGTGCTGAGATCCTGTAGCTCTGAGGATCTCCACTGAAGCTGGTCTGCCGGCTGTGGATGGAAACAATTAAGAAAAAAATCCTCTTCTTTCTCAACACAAACAGGCCACAAAAACAACAAAAACTGAATATGGATGTGCAGCCACCAGCCAAAAACTTAGACTAATGATTCATGATTCATCCATCATTTGTGTATTTATTAATCTCGCTGGATGTTTTTAAAACAAACATGAGTCTTCTATTGAAAAGAGCAGCAAAGTTAGT